>JALPQD010000228.1:3575681-3600314 GCA_023101885.1 Typhlomys cinereus | reverse complement strand
ATTAACTTTGCTGAGCATCTTTACCTATTGCAAAATCAACTAATTTTATTTTATTTTTAAACTTTATTTATTTTGTGTGTGCATGTGTGTGTGTGCATGTGTGTGCATGTGTGTGTGTGCGTGTGCATGTTGTGTGTGCGTGTGTGTGTGGTGTGTGTGTGTTTGTATGTGTGTCCTGGGACCCGAACTGGACCGTCTGCTTCTGAGGCAGATTCTTAACTCCTGAGTCATCTCCAGCCCCAAATCAACCACTCTTGGTGAGTTTTGCCAGTGACACATCCTGTGGAGTTAGAACATTACCCCTCCTCCCCATTCCCTGGGCCCTCGGTCAGGTCCCACATCCCTTGCTCCATGGTCTATTTTTCCCAACGCCGTAGCTCTGTCTTTGCTTCTCACGTGCTGTGTCCTGAACGTACCTCTGAGTAGCCAGCACACTGCTTCTGACCGATGTGACCTGCAGCCAAGTCCTCCTGGTCTCAAGCCGTCCGCCTCTGACGCAACTGCCTGCCCCCTTCGATAAGCGCAATGGGATCTGAACCTGTTCGGAGCTCACCTCTCTTCTCTTTCCCTAGGATCCACTGGAGCATGACCTATGCTTTCACAGCCATGGGAAGGAGGCGGAGTAGAGAGAAAGCCGTGAGCAGGAGTGGCTGAGGGAAGGAGGGATGTGGACCTGCAGGGGTGAGCAAGCCTTGGATCCCATCCCAGTGGGTGGCACTGCCAAGTCGAGACAGATGCGTGCTGGCTGGAGACACAGTTCAGCAGTCAAAGCACCTGCCAATTGCCAAGTGAGGAAGACTTGCCTTCTGACCCCAGATACTGAGCTCTTGTGACATCGCATCCTGTCGTGGAAAAGTCCGGACTTGCTGAGAAGACTCGCTAGTGACAGAAACCCTGTCAGAGCTCTGGTTTCACTTAGAGACCCCTTGCTCAGTAAGGCGGAAGGGCAATCGAGGAGACTTGATGACTCTGAGCTTTCACATGCATACCTGCATACATGTGGACCTACACACGCGCACACACACACACATGCACATACACACTCTCTGTCTCTCCCTACATAGACACATGAGAAAAGGAAAAAGATAGCTGAGGAACTGACCCAAAGGTGACTGCAAGTCCACAACCACATGGCGCCCACCACCACATTGTGCCCACCCATCATCACATGGTGCCCATCATCACATGGTGCCCATCATCACATGGTGCCTCATCATCACATGGTGCCCATCATCACATGGTGCCCATCCAAGTGGACAGAGTCGTGGCTGTGTTTGGCAAGCGCGAGTGTGTGAAGGAGTGAGCTGCCCAGAGGACTCAGGCCAGACGCTCCCTCACCGTCAGGGCCTGGTGACAATCAGGCCCAGCAACCATCAGGCCTGGTGACAATCAGGCCCGGCGACCATCAGGCCCGGCGACTATCGGCGCGGTGCCTGTGAGCGTCTCTGAGCTGTAAACCCTCGCTCTAGAGAAGATGCACTTCCCTTACCTTTCTCGGCCTACAGAGCGTTGTCGAGGGCAGCATGCTGGGTACCCAGGGTTTCATCTAAGGCGGCCGGTGGTTAGAGCTGTGGCATTTGTGTCTCTGCATGGCGCGGACACCCAGCGTTGTTCTGATCTTTGCACCATCACTGTCACCTTGCTGAGCTGAGCAGAGCTGTGCTGCTCGAGAGTCTCATTTCTCCAGCGTAGGTAGCAACACGTACAAAACAAAGCCCTTTCTTTTATATATCATCTACATAGTTATTGTAATCATGAAACTTAACATTGAATGCTACTGCTATCTAATATGCAGTGTATTCAAGGAATAGCATTTTAAGTGAGTTTCCTGAAACCAAAATAGGCCTCGTGACTTAAGAAATAAGAGTCTTTGGGGGACAGTAGCTCGAGAGGCGCTGGTCAGAAGCAGAGCAGATTGTGACTGTATTTGACCTCTGCAGAGGGTCTGGTAAAAGCATTCAACTGCCTAAGCACCTGTTTGTTGCTCCAAGGTTGTTTGATTATTCCTGCTCTTCACTCTTGGCTTGTCCCAGCGTTCAGGTCTGGCCAGTGGCTACATCCACGTAGGTGGCATCCCCCAGCGGCCTGTAACGGCCGTGACTGCAGAGAACAAACCCTCCACTGCTCAGATTCGTCAGTCAAAGAGCCAGGAAAGCATTCTAATATCTTTTAAAAATGTTTTCATTTATCCTGGAGTTTAGTTGTCATAAAAGCCATGTGTTTAAAGTGTCAGTTGGGCGCAAATGGTCTCATAAAGTCTCGTAACTGAGTGGTGTGGATAATGAAAATACTTTCGCAAAGAACAACGGAGGAGGTCTTTTTATTGTGATCATCAAGCAGTGTGCCCCCAAGGTATTGATCGAATTATACATAAACCTGATATGGAGCTATAAACCGGAGGGTGGTACAGTGGTTTAAGACAAGCTCACCCAGGTTAGTCTGAAAAGACCTCAGGCTGTAGCGGGGGGTCACAAAGCAAATCCTCTCTGTGAGGAAAGACCACCTACCTGCACAGACAGGTTTAGGGCAACGCTAGAGACAGTTCGCCAGTGGAATGCAGGGGAGACATTTCTCTGGGGCCAACCCGAGAGGAAGTGGTCCAGTGGCCCACCGTGATGCCTTGAGGATCCATGCTCAGAGGTCAGGGTTGGGAAACATCTGGGGCAGGTGGCTTGAATCGGGTCTTCAGTTTGTTTATTTCACTTAAAATGTTGAACTGTTGTCTTGTCTGTCTTTCTTTCTTTCTTTCTTTCTTCTTTCTTTCTTTCTTTCTTTCTTTCTTTCTTCTTCCTTTCCTTCTTCCTTCCTTCCTTCCTTCCTTCCTTCCTTCCTTCCTTCCTTCCTTTCTTTCTTTCTTTCTTTTCTTTCTTTTCCTTCTTTCTCTTTTCTTTCTCTCTCTCTCTTTCTCTTTCCTTTCTTTCCCTTCCTTCCTTCCTCTTCCTTCTTCCTTCCTTCCTTCCTTCCTTCCTTCCTTCCTTCCTTCCTTCCTTCTTTTCTTTCTTTCTTTTCTCTCATTCTTTTCTCTCTCTTTCTCTTTCTTTTCTTTCTTTTCCCTCTCATCACCTCCCCCAACCTTGAACTCTATCCCTCCTTTCCTCCCAGCACAGCTCGTTCAGCATGTGGGATGCCCTGGTTTCAATCCGCAGCACCCTACTAACAAAAGGACAGAAAGAAACTTCCACAAAAGTAGGAATTGTGAGCACAGGCACTGCCTGGAATGGAGCGCAAGTCACCCGAGACAGGACCAAGCATTTGACATGTAACTGCTCTGCCCACTCAAGAGAAAGACATATGGACACCAAGACATGTTGCTCAAAATAGAGACTCTAGATTATGAATATTTATTTTGATTAGAAAACTGAACGTAGTGGTTTTGGAAGTTCAGTTGTTTGATTTGCCAAAGCTACACACAGAATATTTTTCTTTAATTCAGAAAATAGACGTCCAGGAGGCAGGGCGCAGAGCCCTCAAGCCACGGTTTTGCCTTCTTAGCCCGATGGAAAACACTACAACTTGTTCTATTTTCAGACATCACTGTAAGGCCACAAAGCTCCCCGGTTGCCCGGGGCACTAGGAAGCTTTGCCTACAGGACTGATGAGATGTGGCAGGAGCAACCCTTTCATGCCTCAGGGACTTTCTTATGCAGAGTTGGGAGTTGGTCAGAAACCCTCACTGAAAGCGACCACCACATAAAAACAGTCAGGCGACAGACAACCTTTGCATTCAGCTTGACTGTTTGGTCTTAAATGTGTATTGCTCGAATAAGCTTGTTAGAAAGTTCCCTTTTCAAAGAATTTTAACTACTTGGTGTGGGGGATGGTAGCAGGGTGCTGACATTCTTAATGAAATTAACCTCGGTGTGCTTCAAAAGTCTCCCTTATTCTTAGACCAATGTATCACGAACCACATAGTTCAGCTTCATCTCTCCCCAGAATGCGAATCTTGAGATTTAAATCTCAAATCAATGAGCCTATAAGTGACATTGTCAATCCCAACCCATTTCCTTGGGCAGTATGCTGTCCGGATGATCCCCCAACTTTCCTCACAGTGTGGTTGTTCAGCATGTGAGACACCCTGGGCTCAGTCACAAGAGCAAAAGAGAAGACCAAAGAACAGGCTTAGAAGCAGTCTGCTTCCTCCACCTGCTCCTGCTCCTGCACCTGTCCCTCTACCTGCACCTGCTCCTGCTCCTCCACCTGCTCCTCCACATGCACCTGCACATGCTCCTCCACCTGCTCCTGCTCCTGCTCCTGCACCTGCTCTGCTCCTGCTCTTGTACCTGCACCTGCACCTGCTCCGTTCCTGCACCTGCTCCTGCTCCTGCCTGCTCCTGCTCCTGCTCCTGCACCTGCTCCTGCTCTGCTCCTGCTCCTGCTCCTGCACCTGCTCCTGCTCCTGTACCTGCACCTGCTCCTGCTCCTGCTCCTGCACCTGCTTCTGCTCCTGTACCTGCACCTGCTCCTGCTCCTGCTCTTGTAGCTGCACCTGCACCTGCACCTGCTCCTGCTCCTCCTCCTGCTCTTGTACCTGCTCCTGCTCCTGCTCCTGCTCCTGCTCCTGCACCTGCTCCTGCTCCTGCACCTGCCCCTCTACTTGCACCTGCTCCTGCTCCTCCATCTGCTCCTGCACCTGCTCCTCCACCTGCTCCTCCACCTGCACCTGCACCTGCTCCTCCACCTGCTCCTGCTCCTGTTCCTGCACCTGCTCCTGCACCTGCTCCTGCTCCTGTACCTGCCCCTGCTCCTGCTCCTGCTCTTGTACCTGCACTGCTCCTGCTCCTGCTCCTCCACCTGCTCCTGCTCCTCCACCTGCTCCTGTCCTGCCTCCACCTGCCTCCACCTGCACCTTCTCTTCCACCTGCTCCTGCTCCTCCACCTGTTCCTGCTCCTGCACCTGCACCTGCTCTTACTCCCACCTGCACCTGCTCCTGCTCCTGTTCCTGCTCCTGCTCCTGCTCCTGCTCCTGCTCCTGCTCCTGCTCCTGCACCTGCTCCTGCTCCGCTCCTGCACCTGCTCCTGTACTTGCACCTGCACATGCTCCTACACCTCCTGCTCTGGCTCCGGCTCCTGCTCCTGCACCTGCTCCTGTACCTGCACCTGCTCCTGCTCCTGCTCCTGCTCCTGCTCCTGCTCTTGTACCTGCACCTGCACCTGCTCCTGCTCCTGATTCTGCACCTGCTCCTGCTCCTGATTCTGCACCTGCTCCTGCTCCTGCTCTTGTACCTGCACCTGCTCCTGCTCCTGCTCCTGCACCTGCTCCTGCTCCTGCTCCGTACCTGCACCTGCTCCTGCTCCTGCTCCTGCACCTGCTCCTGCTCCTGTTCCTGCACCTGCTCCTGCTCCTGTACTGCTCCTCCTGCACCTGCCCTCCTGCTTCTGTTCCTGCACCTGCTCCTGCTCCTGCTCCTGCTCCTGCTCTTGTACCTGCACCTGCACCTGCTCCTGCTCCTGTTCCTGCACCTGCTCCTGCTCCTGCCTGCTCCTGCTCCTGGATTCAGGTCTCCCCACCAAGTGGACAAGGAATCATTGGCAGATGGGGAACAGACACAGCTCCAGGCTGAGTGATCTGAACCTGTTCATTAACACATTCGTAGGGCTTGTATTAGAAATCCAGGGTGCAAAGAATTGAGGAAAAACAAAGAGACACATACCCTCTCAGCAACAGGAACCATTTTAGGATAAACAATTTTCAAGAACTAACCCATTGCTTGAGGGTAAAGGCGCAAACAGGATCATTCCCCCAGTAGCTCCAGATCTGTCTAACCTATAATGTTCCACCAAATAGTCACAGAATCTAGGTCCACCATGCTGTCACTGTTTCGAGGATTTAATTAAGATATTCTACAAGCAGGTAGAGCTCATTTAGATTTCAATAAGGAACAGTTTTTCATTATAATTAACTGTACATGTGCTATCTAAGAACAGATAGGAGGCACACCCAATTCCCAGAGGAAGTATTCCTCCTGCCAGAGGTATAACTTAATTTACATAGGGAGGAACCCTAGCACCTAGCAAGTGCCCATTTAGATGTTAATGTGTCATTCCCCAGTGAGCCTTTAGGCCCGACAGTCTCCATATTTTCCTTATTTCTCTATTTATATCAAATAATACCGTGTCCTTTTTTCAGAAATTGTTTCCTTAAAACAATATTCGCCATGCCAGACCTTGTCAAACAGCATGGTTGGATAAGAATGCGACAGACAGGGATGGGATTGCCTTTCTCCATAGTCAGTTTACTGTCGACTTGGCAAGATCTAGAAAGAGGCCACGGGCCAACCCTGTAAGGGATGACCCAGCTCAGGCCAGTGGGGTTGACCCTCGCTGTGGGTGTGGTGGTGTCTCAACTGTTTTCTAAAGTTCACACTTCTAACCATAAAACTAAGAGTTCAGAAACTGCAAAACCTTAGTGTCAATTAGCAAACACTAAAACACTGAAACTATGGTTAATCGGGTGTTGATAGCTCTGGCTACATGTGTTTTATCAACCTGCCTGAGCGTGCGAGGCCTCAGCTCCCTGAATACATCTCTCTTTCCATTGTCACAAACAATGAGGAGAAAAATGAATGGAAATACCAAATATCACCTGACATTCAGTGTTTGTCAAGTCTTAATTTATAGATATATAATTAGTGTGTCTAGTCTACTCAAACAACTTCCAAAATAATGACAGAGTATATTTAAGTATAAAAATCTCTCCATGATATGAACTGTAAATTAGAACCTTTAAAAACACAGGCCTATCAAACTCTGTTTTGTTGTAAGGTACCAAGAGGTGTGCTTCTGATTCACTGAGCAGCGTGAGAGCTGAGATTCGAGTCACAGGGGCGGTGTGAAGCCGTGCAGCTCAGCAACTTGCATTTATAGTCTGCGTATTAGCGATTGCGGTGCTATTGGTTTCATTGCTTTGTGTTTGTATGTCTGTAAAACAAGATATATTTTGTTGTTATAGAATTTCAATAATGCCCAAAGCTTTGTAAGTTAAGTGTATTTTTATTGCACAAAACATAAATAAACAGCTAAAGGGTTTTTAAAAAGGCATGAATTACCCCAATTTATAAGTCTTGACAGAATAGTTGATTTCCTTTTACTGTATTATTTTCTTTTCATTTTGATTGGTTTGCAACCATGTTTCATGCAATTATAGTAATAGGAATGATAAATCTTTGGACCTCAATAGTTTTACCTAACAATATGCTGAAAGCAGTTTTCCTTATATTTGCATTCAGTTTATTTGGCTATTGTAGGATTTTATTGAGTGTAATACATTATTAATACTAATATTACAGTGTACTTTATGTGACATGGCAATGGCCATTTTAAAAAGATACTATTTTCTTGATATAATGGCAGGAGCTATTAAATCAAGAATTCTGCACACTGATCATGTGTCCACCTTGTGTACCAGGCTCGACTATGGGCAATCATTACTTGTCTATCCTCGTGTGCCAGACTCAACTATGGGCAAGCGTTAATACATCTCTAACTCATGTGCCAGATTTAACAAGAGGCGAGTGTCATATATCTCAGCCTCACATACCTGACTTGACTATGTGCAAATGCCATGTATCTCTGCCTTGTATGACTGGCTTGAGTGAGGGAGCGTCACATATCTTTTAATTCCTGTGCCAGCTTGACTATGGGCAAGTATTATGTATCTACCTTGTGTTCATGGATTGACTGTAGGCGAGCATGGTGTATTTCTATGTTGTGTGCTAGATATGACTATGGGTGAACATCACATATCTTTTAACTCATGTGCCAGGCTGGACTATGGCAAGCATCATGTATCTTTGCCTTGCATGCTAAGTTTAACTCTAGGCAGGCATTGTGTATCTCTGCCATGGTCAAACCTGACGGGTGTGTTGTGTATCTCTGCCTGGTGGTCCAGGAACATGTGCTCCTGTGTCTCGTCGTGCTCACATGGAGAATCCTGCTCTGAGAGTTCAGGAACACATGTCCCTGTGTCTTGTTGCTAAGGGTTACCAAGATGGTGCAGTCAAGGCCCCCCTTCATACCTTGGGCTCTGAGAAGTCATGGATTTGGAGGAAAAGAAGGCAGTGCTTCTCTAGGGCAGGAGTTTTCAAAGCCAGCATCGTTAAGCTCCTGGCGGTACCCCTGACTGTCCAGTATGAACCCTGGTTTAGCTGAGGTTACTTTATAGTGTGTGCGGTGTGTGTGGTGTGCATGCGTGCGTGTCCAGAGGACACTTGAGTACTGTGTGCCTGTAAATGCCCGAGGAGCAGCGTCAGGAATGATCCTGGCTCACTCTCCTCCTCATTGCTTTGCTCTGGAGTTTCCCAGCCTCTTCCTTCCAAGGCCAGAATTACAATCTGCTGCCAAATCTGCCTGACATTTTTTTTAGTTGGTGGGATCTGGGAGTTTGAGCTCAGGTCTTTGCTTGTGAGCAAAGCCTGTGACCGCACAGACCCAGCCCCCTGATTCTCATAAACTGCTTGTTGGAGAGGACAAGACAGGAAGTGTAGCTCCTCAGAGGGAAGATCCCTGTAGGAATCTCACTTCTCACAATGATGCAAGTTTTAAAACATGACTGGTTCTTTATGATCAGAATCCTTTGATGTCTGACATTAATTGAACTTCACTTAACAACTGTGTATGATAGCCAGAAGGCCACTAGGTTGGTCTTAACTAAACACATGCATTGACCTCAAATTGAAATGTAAAATCCACAGAGGGAACAGACTCTATATCTTCTGCCTATTGCAGGTTTTGTCACGGAAAAGCAGATTAATACAGTAATGCTTCCTTGTGAATGGACATCAAAGAATGCTAAATTCCCATTGATCCACACACACCAGCTACTTCCACATTCAAAGAGGCTATTTCATGATTAATGCTATTGTAACAAATGCCAAAGAAATTAATAACCATTTGTCACTTGAAAAAGTGTTGTCGATTATATTAAGCTATTTTTTATTCTCATTTGTCATGAGAAGAAGGACCTGGAATTTCACTGTCTAATACGTGGAGTGAATTAAAGAAGTGGCTTGGGCACAGTGACCTTTTCAATATTCTAATCTTTGGGGCGCTGACCCTCAGACATCTTCCTAGCAGGAAGGTCGAACCTCCTAGGAAAATGAGTTCTGCAAGGAAATATTTGAAGACATACATTTGTGATTCCCTGGCTGGGCAGGAAATGCAAATTTCCAGACTGTGCGCTATCTTGACAAACATTGCAGTGTGTGTGGAGTGAGGCACACGAACATGCATTCGACAACAAAGGGCCCAACGAGTGGGAAAATATAAACCGGAGCTCTGGCTTCACAATCTGGAGGCTGCGTGGAACTGAGGGTCCCATGGGAATTCACAGAAGCTCCTTCTTGACCTGCACTCAGCTGCTTTCCGTGGAAAACATGGCAAAGCACCGCACAGCCATGTGAGCAGTGGAGCTTGGCCCACCTCTTTGATAAGCAGCCACTGCCCAAGTTGACTGTGAGCTGGTGAAGTGATACACTGTGCCATGTGTGGCATCCTGCCGCGTCCGTATCCAACCATGCTTTTTGACAAGGTCGTGCATCGCGGAATATTGTTTCAAGGAAACAATTTCTGGATAAAGCACATGACATTATTTGAATAAATAAGAGAAATAAGGAAAATATGGGGATAGTCTGGCCTTAGTGTTACTGCCTGCCTCAGTATTACCGTCTCCTTCTGGCCTAAAGCCTGCTGGCTGGGGAGTGACACATTAGCATCTGAATGGGCAGTTGCTAGGTGCCAGGGGCTCTCCCTATGTAAATTAAGTTTTGCCTCTGGCAGGAGGATTCCTTCCTCTGGGAGTAGAGTTTACCTCCTATATGTTCTTAGATCTTTTTTTTTTCCCCCTCAGGACTAGCTAGGTTACAGTCCCTTCCTCACACATTTGATGTTTATATATAAACAAGGAAAATCTGCTTTGAAACATTCATTGTCCCTTTGCTTTTAGCAATTGAGTGTCATGCCTGCTTTAACTCTACCTGGAGACATCATGTCTGGTCCCACACAGAAAATATATGTCACCTCTGCGCTTCCTTTGTTAACTGGAATGAATACGTTTTACATAATCCTGCTTTCTTTGATGTTTTCCCTGTGGGTGTAGTGACTCCCTGCCCTTTACTTTAGGTTTTCTAAAGTATATAAACTCTGCAAAAATTCAATAAAAGAGTTCAGATTCACTCAGCCCAGAGATCTGTCTGTCTATTCGCTGACTCTTTGCCCACCTTGTCGAGGGGAGCCCTGGAGTCGGAGGTCGCAGCTTGGACTGCACAGCGGCAGCATCGCCCTTTGTGCCGCCGAGAGTAGTTCTTGTCCATTTTGATGAAAAACAGATGCCTCATGTGTCAGTTTGTTCATTCCCTCATTGTTGAGTGATGAGCCAGCATCTAAGAGTTCAGCACTGAGCTGACTAACATGAAGGACTCAGCAGTCCAAAGACGTTAAAGGACATGGCTCCCCACTTGACTCTCAGGGTAATTAGAAGCAGGATGAAAGTTTGGCTTCTCCGCCTTCACTTGTGTTTTCTTTACTGTGGACAAAGTCCCAGCTCATCAGTATCTTTCCGCTCCGAGACCGAAGCCACAGAAGATCATTCGAAGCCTGCGGTCACTTTGGATTCAAGAAGAGCAACATCTCTCACAGCAGACCCCCTAAATGAGGGCAATCAGATTGACCCCTGCCCCAGACCCAGCAGCCTGAGGGCCACCTTGCACATCTGCCTCCCTGAGAGGTAGCTGTAGGGCTGCGGAGAACACATGTGGAGTCACAGGGAGCCCGAGCAGCCTGCCAGAGCTATCATGCTGACAGAGCACGCTGCGGGGTGGGGCAGCTAAGCAGTCCAGTCAGATTGGTCTTAACGGCCATTTTCTGGGCTTGGGGTCTGTAGGGTGGTCCGACATGAGCTGCTTGGCCTTGTTTGCCCCTCACTGTCCCCTTCTTCATCCTAAGTGAGGTTCTGGTGACTGGGACCGGCAGGAAAATCCTGCTGTCAAAGGCGCTGCTTTTCCTGGTCTTCATGGCAGATGCGCCAATCTGAGAGTTGGGTTGCCCCCATCCATCTCTCTGGTGGCCAGAACATAAATGTGTTTAGAGAAAGGATCGAGCCCATTGCCCACTGTGATTCCTGGCTAATGAATTGTCTCATGGGTTTTATGTCTCTGTCCAACCTCATCAAAAGACTTTTCTCATTTGAGTCATTGTTATGAATAAGGGTGCTTCTATTCTCCACAGCCTATTTCCTTTCATTGTCTTCATTGCATTTTAACAGGGAGACAAATGATGCACTACACTAACAGAGGTGCAAGACTCCCCATCGATCCCCACCCCTGCCTCCCCTCCCTCTTCCTGCACCCCGCCGCACACGTTTGCTCTGTGGGTGATCTCTCCTCATCCCTTAGCCAGACTGTGGGAGCAGATGCAGGCCTTTGTTCAGGTGATGAAGGATTGGCCAGACCCAAAGCTCCCTGGAAGAGTCTCTGACGGGACAGTCACGCCCTAGGATGGGACTTGTTTTCTAATGGTGTTAAGAGTGGACCTGATGATGAGGCAGGATTAAAGCAGCCATGCTGGGATGGGTCTCTCAAGGTCTTTATAATTCCTGAAAGCCTTCCCCCACTGCTGGAATCATCCTGAGGGAACACTCCTGCTGAGGAACTGACTCCAGTCCTCCCAGAGATAAGATGGCCAATTTCCCCATGAAGAGATTATGGAGATGAGCTCTCCATATCAAACAACTTGACCTCTAGCCCACATGGGCCCAAGAGCAACTGGGTTGGGCCCCCCATGGGAATTAACCAATGGGAAAAAGGCAGTTTCCTGGGCTTGTCTAGGTGTATAAATAAGACTGGCCCTGGCAACCATCTTTGGTGATTTAGCCCCTCATGGCCCTCTAGTGCCATGAGTCCGTTTCCAGCTGCCTACTTCTTTTGGAGGTTCCTAGCCCCTCAGTGCCATGAGTCTGTTTCTTGTTCCTTGCTCCTCATGAATTCCATGCCTAGGCACCATGAGTTCTCATGGGCTCCCTAGCCCCTCATGGCACTTTAGTGCCATGAGCTCTGTTTCATTTCTGCTTCTCATGGAGGCGTCCTAGTCCCTCTTGGTACTTCACATCTGGAGTCCATGAGTTCCACCTTTCTCTTCTCTAATAAACTCTACCTTAATCCTTTACACCGTGTTCTGGTTACAATCTTCGACTCCAGAATACAAGAACCCTACAACATTGGGATGGTCAAGACCGTTTTCCCTGCAACAGTAATAGTAATAATATTGATTTTAATGATAAGCATCATGGCACTAGACACAGAGGTGTGCAGAGTATCCATTTGGGGATTCCATATACATTATATACAAATACTGTATGAACATATAATGTGTACAAACATACAATATGTACAAATACATGATGCGTATGAACATATAATATGTACAAGCATGTAATGTGCATGAGTATGCAACATGTATGAATATATGATACATACAAACATGTTATGTGTACTTGGAATAGCACACTTGAGGGACAGAGACTTAATGGCAAAAATCATCTTTCTTTCTCTCCCACGAGGTTAGTTATTAACAATGTTATCTGTAAACACAGAAATATGTTTACACCTCCACATTCTGTCTTGTCATAATATACTGATGTACATTGGCACTGATGTAATTATTTTTGTTATTGTGGGAATAGTTAAACCTGCAGTGAACATCCTGGAACATCTGTCTTCCCATAGGATAAGTTTCAGAAGCAGAATCTCTGTATGAAAGGATGTGTGTCTCTTGCTGTCCCTCAGACACACACTCGCTCACTCGCCAGCTACATCCTCGGGCCACACGTGCTGTGGTGGGATTGAACTCTGGATCACTCTTCCAATCCTCAGAGCACCTGACAAAGGGAAACACTAATCCCATTTCATCACTGAGAATAAAGAGCTTCAGACCTGGTAAATAAGATCTCCTGAAGTTACAGTCGGGAGTAGAAGAAACTTCATCCATCCAAACACCCAGGCTCTGTCCACAGCCACAAGAGCACAGAGTCCAGAGGAGCCTTGCCTAGTCAGTTTGACATCTTGAGAAGTCAGATGGAAAGACGGACCACAGCAATGGGCTCCAAGCATTGGGATTTCCTTAGGGATGCCCTGGGTGCAGCGGAGTGGCAGTGGGGCTGTCGCTGAAGGTCTGTTGCCAGGAAAGAAACATGTGTCTGCCAGGAAGAGATTCCTCAAGGCGGTTATTTTAGTGTGCTAGCACATGCATACTTCTTGACCTCTGCTTTATTTTTCTATAACAACGTGAGTCTGAGAGATAATCCAAACTTACCTTCCAATGTCTGTTTCCTAATTTTCATTTTCGAGAAAAGCTGGCAATTAGACAAGGTGTCCTTGAACTGCATTTGGACCTATTTCATAAATGGTGTTCACAGTGTCACAGGATGACCTGGAGTTTAGATCCTTCTTCCGCCTCCCAAGTGCAGGGGTTATGAGTCTGTGCCACACGTCCCAGTTTCTAGTTCCTTTCTTCTGCACACAGTTCTGCTTTTCAGAAAGGAAAAGCACAAAGTACTGCTAGGCCCTGGCCCAGCAGGTAAGTGAGACTGAGCTCAGAACCCAGGACTCACAAAGTGGCAGGCAAGAACTGACCTCCCAAAGTGTCCTCTGCGTGTGTTTTATGGTGCATATGTCCCCAAAATAAATGAATAAACAAAGTTTTAAATAGGTTGAGCATTGAAATTAAGATTAACTGTAATGGCATTAGCAAGGTATAGTGGAGTTCAGGTCTTTGCTGTAAACAGAATTTCCAGCAAGTGGGCTGACTCTGCTACTCATCCTTAGAAGCACATCATGGTTAATTTCCTGCCCCTTCCTACTTTCCAAGGGGTGGTGTGCTGTAATTGCCTTGACCCGCAGAGGAGCAAGGCTGCAGGAGAGCATGAGATCTACCTAAGATGTTATGGTTCATGGAGGATATTTGAACAGGTTTTCAGCCTTCAAGGGCTAAGTTCAGAGGTGATTTTGATTCTAATTGCAAAGGAAGGATTCGTACAGGGAAAACACAGCTAAGAAAGGAAAGCATCGAAATCAATGAGTTTCTAGAAAATTCAAACTTACCTTCTTGAAATAAATGGAAGTAAACAATAAAAGATGGAAGGACTTCCCAGGCCTGAACTGTGGCTACATTATCAAGCAATCCTCAGGATTACACTCTGTATTAGATTACATTCTTACAGAATTGGAAGAAAAATCCCAAGATTCATAAGGAAGCACTACAGACCCACCCACAGCCAAAAGAAAACTAAGCAAAAATGGAAATGCCGTCATAACTGATCTCAAAGTACCTATGGAACCCAAGAAGCAAAACTGTGAAGCTCCTCTGAAAGCAAACATGCAAACTAGCAAAACAGAGACATGTAGATAGAGAAATGGGGACAGACGTATAGGCCAGAATAACGGAACAAAGGATCCAGAAATAAATCCATTCCTACCTACAGCTCACCTTTGAAAGAAGCAGTCCCTTTGGCAAATTTGAAACAATTTCTACACATAAAAGAATGAAGCTGGATTTTTATTTTCCACTCTGCATGATCAATTCCAAGAGGCCAGAGACCTTCATGAAAGACAGGAACCTTGGAAACTACTCATGGCAAACATGAGCCAAGCACTGCAAGATCTAGGCTTGGGCAAGGCCTTACTGTCAGGGCTAAAGGAGACGATCCCGAGGGTTGACCACTGGGGTGGTGTGAAACTGAAACACTTCCTCACAGCAAAGGAGTCAGCCGAGTGAAGAGACAGACTACAGAATGGAAGAGAGAATATTTGCCACCATAACAATGAGAATTACAACAAAATGCCAGGAAGAACTGGAAAAGCTAAATAATCCCCCAAACCAAATCATTCAGCTAGAAAATATAAGAGCAAGTTGAGTAGACCATCCTCAGTGGAAGAAACACAAACGGTCAGGGAAATATTTGGAAGGTACAAGACCCTCTTCATCTGCTGCTTTACCGCCATGAGGCTCCATGTGGAGGGCAAGCACCAAGCACGCGTGGATGGGCGAGCACTAAACACACATGTGAGCACTAAGCACACGTGGAGGGCGAGCACCTAAGCACACATGTGAGCAACTAAGCACGTGTGGAGGGTGAGCACTAAGCACGCATGTGAGCACTAAGCACACGTGGAGGGCAAGCGCCAAGCACACATAGAGGGCGAGCACCAAGCACGCGTGGAGAGGGAGCCCTAAGCACACGTGGAGTGGAGGGTGAAGAGCACTAAGCACATGTGGAGTGGAGGGGCGAGCACCAAGCACGCATGGGAGGTGAGCACTAAGCACACGTGGAGGGAGAGTGAGCACTAAGCACACGTGGAGGGCGAAGCAACCAAGCACACATGGAGAGGTGAGCACTAAGCACACGTGAAGGCGGCACTAAGCCCAGCAAAGCAAGCTGCAGAGGACCCAGGAAGAGACCCCTTTCCACTGCTGAGGGTGGCATGCAGACTGCGGCAGCCACTGTGGAGGCTGCTTAGCCATGAAGATGAAAAGCACTGAGCAGACTGTGGCCCCCTGGGGCACCCGAACCGAAGAACGTCAAATTGATGTGGCAGGCGCTGTGGCCATTGCTGTGCTATAAACAGCCAGGGGGTAGAGCCCAGCTGGATCCCAACAGTCAGGACGTGGAGCCGAGGATGGATTTCAACAGTCAGGACGTGGAGCCAGGATGGTCACAACAGTCAGGACGTGGAGCCGGCTGGATCCCAATAGGTGGAAGAAAAAAGAACATATATAACAAATACACAGATATGAAAGGATTACTGACATTCTCAGGAACAATGATAGAAGTGGAGATTAGTTTGTTAGGAGACATAAGCACAACTTAAGCACTAAAGCTGTGTATCACTGGCCATTATGAAGTGATTCTACCTTAGAATGTTATGGTTTGACAAAGAAGTGATTTTTTAATGTTAAGGCAGTTAAATTCCATGAAATTCAATTTCTCATTGTCTCACAAGGAGGTTGAAATCTTCTCCAAAACGTGGAAATTGGTTAGAATAAACATTTTTATAAACTGATTAATTGAGAGGTGAATTTCCAGATTGTAAAAGTGCTGAACAGTCTAATTTCTTACTTCCCAGGAAAACAAGACATTTTACAATCAACTGAGAGTAAAATGAACTTGGCTGTGCTTTTGCACAAAGGCACACAATTACACGAGTGTGAATGTTCTTGAAGCAGTAAGGGGTAGCGGAACCAAATTAAACACTGCTCCAGCTTTCCATGCAGTTTAAAAATCATAAAATGAAATTGTTCCTTTCTCCTATGTTCTGTGCAAAAGCAGGGCAACGCTCATAGGCCTGTCTGCTTTCCAGTACATGTAGACTGTCACCCCATAGTAATTAATTGCTAAATGAATGAACTGTTGAGGGCACAGCGGAGCATAACTAGAACCCCCAGCAGCCTGTAACAGAACATGTCATAGGGTTGTGCTCAGCTCAACCCATGCCTTTCTCAGATGCCTGGGAGCTCTGAGGCCTCTGGCCTGCAGCCCTGGGCACATATGATCTTTCTGAAGGTCTGCAAGTTTCCCTTCAGTACATGGACGTAAAAAATAATTACAATTTTTTCCAGAGTCAGAAAACATCTTTTAGACGAATGAGCGATCACATTCTGCTGCTTTTGCACTTTAATTTCTTCACAGCATGTGGAGGGTCTGTTCTCACTATCACCCTGTCCTATGTGCAAGAGGGTGGTAGCAATGGACCTCATAGCTTCTCACGATGACCGTGAAGGTATCAGTTTTCACTCATGGAAGCCACTGTATACCAGTGCAAGCGCCTGGTTAAATGTGAAATGTTGAGGCTGGTGGTGCTGCGTTGGAAAGTGTGGACCCCTCAGGCGGTTGGAGCTGGAGGAAGTGGGTGACTGGGGGAGAGAGACCTTGGGGTTCATAGCACTGACCTTCCTTCCTGTCTGTGCCTGCTTCCTGACTATGCACAGAGCTCAGCCGCCTCCTACCGCTTGCCCCTACGCCTTCCTCTCCATGATGTGGATTGTGATCTCTTTATCGTGTGGTGGTGTATGTGTGTGTGTCCACGCGTGCTACACTAAAATGTGGAGGCCGAGGTTAACATCAGAATTATCTTCGATTGCCTCTATTATTATTATTATTATTATACTAATATTAGCTGGGCTCTCAAACTCACTGACAGGACTCCTCTGGCTCGCCAGCTTGCTCCAGGGATTTCCAGATGTTGTCTATAATGTGCAATTACAGACTGGCCGCCACGTTCCACCGGGCCTTGTCACCTAGGATCAGGCCATTTGTGCTCTGGCCCTTTGCTTGTGGAAGCACTATAGCCCCTGAGCCATCTCCTCTCCCCATTGTGCCCTTCTCAGACGGTTCAACCCTTCCTCGTGTCTTGTGAGGAATTGGGGCACCAGCGCTAAGGACAGTAACCTGTATATATTGGGTACTGTGGCCTCTGTTGGCCCCACATGATGGTTTTAGTTGAATGTCCCACCTCGGAGATGAGCCTCGATTTTATTGCCATCATTTCTGAACCATAACGTACTGTTGACCGCCAAGATTGGTGACTAAGAATGCCGCGAGACACTGTTTCCTTTTTGCCAGATTTGTGTGCTGGGGTGGACATGTTTGCAAATACAGCAGCCCTCAGCCGCTCTCATTAATGAGGGGGAACAGAATGTGGATAGACAAACACAGTCGAAGCCTCACGGAGTGCTTTGGGTGTTGTGGTCAGGTGGTACCAGCCAGTTGCTTCTCTCCTACCTGATCTCTCCCCACCTGTTCTCTCTCCACACTAATTCCTCATGTCCCCTTGGCGCTTCTTTGCTCTTTGACCTCCTGCTGGCTGCAACCTCGGCCTAGGCCTGTGCCTGAAGGACTCTAACTGCAGATTCAAGGTTGTAAGTAGCTCACAGTCTAGTTAGAAAGGTAAACACATAAATATGTGTGTGGCACTTTCATGAAAAGTACGCAGGCAGAATTAGTAGTTCCTGAGTAGGGACTGAATGTGTCCTCAGAGAGCGAGTGGGCACCAGCTTCATGGCTGATGGACTCCAGAGTAGACATGCTGTCCCCGTCACCTTCCTGGACCATGTGCGAGAACACTTGGACTCAATGTGAGGTCTTTTACCAACAGTGAAAGTTTTAGTGTTTAGTGTTGCAACTTCCTGTCAGTGAGAGGTGGCAGCTGCCGCTCTGCTGTGAAGGCAGCGATAGCCTTGGCAGTGGAGGACACGTGCATCCCAGCTTCGTGTCGCTCGCGTCAGTGGAGGATGTGTGCACCCTAGCTTCGTGTTGCTCGCATCAGAAGTGGCAGTGGAGGAGTGTGCATCCCAGCTTCGTGTTGCTCGTTGGCAACAAACGGCCATCAGCAATGCTCTCGCAGTCAGCGGAGTCTGCACGTCTCTGCAAGAACCCAGGGGCATCAGGTCTTTCCTGAAAGACATGTCACAGGAGATGTGGCGTCTTCACCTACCTGTCTGTCAGATGCTCCTGAGACACAGTTCTGTATGCATCTCCCTTGTGGCCTCGTGACCCATGGAACATGCTTTAATTTAAGGGTAATAAATGAAATTCATAGAATATAACTGCATCATTGAGAAACATGGAAACATCATCTTTACTGGTAGTTAGAAATGCAAAGATAAAAAAGAAAGAACTATTATCTAGACCACAAGATTTAACTAGCAGACCTCCTGGTGAGGGATGGCTGAGAGGGTACAAGGCTGAGCTGAACATTCCAAGAGACCTTCGTTCTCTTAAGCCAGAGCTTCCTAAGCACGTAGTCGCTTGCCTCCTGTTCCACACGGCTGGTGGGAAATTGGAATAGTTACCCAGAAATCATTTGGTATATGCCAGAGTCTAAGGCTTTATATCCCCCAAGGCAGACATCACCTTTTAAAGAAATATTGTTTTGCATAGATAAACATTTACATTCAAATGGACTTTGTGCAACTTCGCTTTTGAAAAATAAGGAAAAGAAAAATTGCTACATGTACTAAGTGGTTAAACAACACTACATGCATAGAGTATTATTCTTACATGAAAATGAGATTTTATCAGTCCTTCTCACAAACAGCTGCCTCATACTGAAGACTGACTTAGAAGGGTGAATCAGTAGGAGCTTTAACTGCAGGTATTCTTCGTGACCATTAGCAGGGCAGTTGACCCCCACTGACTTTATTATAGTCATAGAAGGGTTGACATTTTAAGTGAAGCATTGTGATGCTCTGGGAGCTAAGCATGACCCCCTTCAAGGCTCCAGATGGGGAAAGCAAGTCCCAGCCAGGAATGAGACTTTTTAGGCCAAAACTATTCAGAGGCAAGTCACAGGAATCAGTGACTTGTGTCAAATCGCTGAAGTTTCTGCTGCGCGTTCCCTCCTGAGCTGGCCAGGTGCTCTTTAGCCAGTCAACAGGAGGCAGGCTTTGTGCTCTAAGCTACAGCTGGCCTCCCGCCAGGCTTTGTGCCCCTTAGATGGCTTCACCTCCTCCTTGTAAACCTTTCTGTTTATTTTGGGGGAGGGTAACGTCCCTGACAGACTTACCTGGCAGGAAAGCAAAGAAGCAGGAGGCCTTAAATGGCCAAATTCCAGAACTCTTTAAGCTGTTGGAGAATCTCTAATGTGGGGCTGGGACGGCTGAGCCTGCTGGTCCTTGCTGGATGGGCAGCCTGCTCTTCCCTCTTTTTGTCTGTCTCCCCTGTGACTCCCCCTCCTTTCACCCCACAATCCCACCTTCCAGGGGGCCAGTGTTCTCCTGGTGCCAAAACTTTCCCACAGCTCCCAGGGGAGCGGGGTCTTTCCAGGACCTGCTTTCTGACATTTCTGGTTACAGACTGTAACAATTACTCTTAACTATTACTGTGAAAGAATCCCAAAGTTCAATCAACTTAAGGGAGAAAGGGAGGTTTATTCAGCTTACGGTTCCAGAGGAAAGGTACAGTCTCTCAAAGCAGAGGCGGCATGGCTGGCTGGCCAAAGCTGGAGGAGGCTAAGTCACCGCAGACATCTTAGAAGCTGAGAGCTGCAGAGTGCTTGCTGCAAAGGCTGACTTCTCCTGGAGGTAGGGTGGGACTCATCCACCTCAAGGCCCACCCCTTGTGACTGCCTTCCATCAGCAAGGCTCCACCTCTCAAGGTGCCATGACCTTGCCAAACACATGAGACTGTGGGGGTCACATTTCAAACCATAACACTCCACCCCTGGCCCCCCACAGGCTCATTGCCATCTCATTATGCAAACCATACTCAGTCCAACTTTAAAAAGTCTTCATAGACTATATCAGTAGTTGCAAACATAGTCCAAAAGTCCAAAGTCCAAAACTTCCTATAAAATCAAAACACAAGTTACATACTTCTAACATACGATGGCACAGAATAAACATTCCCGTTCTAAAAGGAAGGAATGGGGGCATATCCAGGAAAGATCGGTCCATAACAAGACTGAAAACCAGCAGGACAAACTCCAAATCTTGTAGCTCCAAGTCCAACAGGTGAGCCTCTTGTTGAAATCATCTCAGTTCCAAAGGGCTTTGGTTCCACCCCTCCAATGCAGCTGCCCATAGAATACGTTGGTCTCTTGAGCTGACTTCTCCCAGGGTATACAGCTCTCCTTGGCAGGCGTCCCACGTTGTCTCTGGCATCTCTAACATCTTTACTTCTCAATGGCAAACCAGGCTTTAACTCCACAGCACAAACTGCCCTTCTTGGGCCTCTAAACTTTAGGCTTCTTGCCTCATGATTCCTGGATTCTGCTAATTTTTGAAATCTTGGAGGAGGACTCCATGATCTCCTCCCTTTTCCATCACTGATGCCTCTAAAACCAGAACCACATGGACGACTTTGCCAAGGCCTGGCCCCCTTGAATCACAGCTGGTTCAGCTTCTCTATGCTGACCCTGGGGAAAAGTTGTTTCACATCTGGGACAGTTGTTTTGTAGACTTGGACCCTTGCCTTGGAACTCTACCCTTTAGCTCCAGTCTTCTGAAAGGATTTGCATTCTTATGAGTGGGAGCCTTCCCTAGGATCTTCCCCTAAAGCTAGGGCCTCTCCTATTATTCAAATTAAGAGCAGGCTTTGATTTCCAAATGGAGCTAATCTCTTCAACAGCCATTTTGTTTTCTGCTTCTTCCTGGTTCAACTCTTTAAGTTTGCCATTGTATTTTTCATCATTGGATCTTACAGTTTTTGCTTCTTCCTGCCTGATCTTTGCTCTTTTTCATAACTCTGAAGACAACTAAAAAGTAGCCATATCACATTGTCAAGACTACATTGCTTGAAATTTTCTCTGCCAAGCACTCCAGCTTAATTTCAGGCAAACTTTCAGGAGGAGGGGAAAACTTCACTAAACTCTCAGCCAACACATGGCTCCATGTGTCACTTGTCCAGTTGCAAACACAGTCTCTGTTCCCCTCTGGACCATCACAAGCTGGGCTTCCACTGCCTGCATCTCTCACAGCATTTCTGTTCTCTGAGCTCTCATGAGAAAGAGCCATATGGCCAACTGCCAAGATGCAAAGACTTTCCCAGCACAAAGTCCCAAAGTTCTCCACATTTCTCCCAACAAACAGTTCCAAAGGCACACTAGCCACATCACAGCATTGGCCATACTGCTGGGTACCAAACTTTTCTCAGCTTCATAAACAACTTCACATTGTGGTATCAGCTGTTCTTAATCTCACAGCAATACCCCCACTCCTGGTACCAATTTCTGTAACAGTTACTCTTAACTATTGCTGTGAGAGAGCACCCAAAGTCAATCAACTTAAGAGAGAAAGGGAGGTTTATTCAGCTTACGGTTCCAGAGGAAAGGTACAGTCTCTCAAAGCAGAGGCGGCATGGCTGGCTGGCCAAAGCTGGAGGAGGCTAAGTCACCATAGACATCTTAGAAGCTGAGAGCTGCAGAGTGCTTGCTACAAAGGCAGACTTCTCCTGGAGATAGGGTGGGACTCATCCACTTCAAGGCCCACCATTGTGACTGCCTTCTTCAGCAAGGCTCCATCCACCTCTCAAGGTGCCATGACCATTGCCAAACAATGAGACTATGGGGGTCACATTTCAAACCATAACACAGACTTTGAACTTGCCCGTGGTTAGGCTCAAATGCATGTTAGGGAGATAGAAATTTAATTAACTTCCTTCTACCTAAGTTATAAATGACAGCCCCCCCATCCTCCTGATCACACCAGGAATGTGAACAATTGTTGGGGAAAAATTATTATTACACATGGAATGCGGTAACAACAGATGTCTTCAGTGGGGCATGTTTCAGGACCCCTTGGAGCCTCCCCTTGGAGCACATCCTTGGAGCACCCTCCTTGACACCTCAACCTCTGGCCAAGGCAGGGGTGATGTCTCTTTGCCTGTGCTCCATAGCATCTGACCATCCTCTGTCTGCTACTACGGCTGTGCTCCTTTCTGCAGCATCAGGCCTCCCTCATCTGATTCCCCATGAACCTGAGCATGGCTTTGTGTGGCTTACACGCTTGTCTTAGAATGACGATGTGAAAAGAGCAAAAGATTAGGACAGAGGAAGGTATCTGTGAGCACAAATGATCTGCATCCAAAAGAAAAGCACTGAGCACCAGCCATCTTGGGTGAGGTCTGAGGAGAGTGGACCACATATGCACAGATCCAGCATGTTCATGTTCTGCCTGAAGGCAGAATAAGAGATCTGGCCTCTTTCATTCTAATCTTGTGTGAGTTTCCAGTGCCCTTGGGTCTAAGCATCACCATCCATGAAATCAGGGTTGGTTCCAGACAGCTTGTGTCTCAGTTAAATATGATTGGTACTTGCCACACAAGGGTGATGTGGGGCTTTGAACTCATGGGTCAGAGTCGTGGCCTGCTGCATGTGTGGTTCTGTGGACCAGGCGGTTGCCACACTCTATGGCAGAACAATGGCTGCTCCCCACCACAGACACAGCCCAAGGTCACAAATCTAGAGCCCTAAGATTTGAGTTCTTGTCCAGGTTCCTTGACTCATAGCACCTGAACTTGCTAGTGATGTGATATTGGGGTGTGCGTGGCTTTGTCTGTCCACCTCTCTCTCTCCTCTCTGTGTGTCTCTCTCTCTCTCTCTGTGAGCCTGGCAGCCACATAGTTTCTGAATTTTATTCTCTCAAATAGCCCTGCCCTGCAAGTCAAGAGCAATTGGGCTACTGCCTGCTGGCTGCAGAGGAAATCAGAGCAGACACGTGTGGGGACAATTTTGTGACTTCAGACTTATGAAGTTACATGTGGCTGACACTGGAAAATCATAAGTTATATTTCTGAAAATACAGAGATCTAGATCTTAAGCAATGGACTAAATATGTCACCACGGGTAGCAATGGTTCTGGTAGTTTCACACAATAAGTAATTTAAGTGCTTCCTTTCCATATCGAGGCACACTCCTTTCCATCAGTGGTTTTATGACTGTGCTCGACTGGCCATGGTCAGAGTAATCAAGCTCAGTCAGGCATGTGGGAGGGGACACAGACTGTCAGGAGCTGCACACCCCAGTGAGGACAAAGCCCAAGACTGGGCAGCATCTGGCAAGAAGCTGCAACCCTTAGTGATCTCATGAGAGAGGCACACCTTTGATAGTGAGCTAAGAAGCACGAGACTAAAACCGTGACTTAGGCTTTAATGCTTTCACGTGAACATTTGGCTCAAAACTTTTTCATAAACTGGTATGTACTTACTTTATAAGTAGATTTTTAAGAAGCAGTACTCTGGGGCTGGGGAGAGGATTCAGGGTTGAAGCATTTGCCTCACAAGTAAAGGATCTGAGTTTGGATCCCAGATCCTACATAAAAAATGCCAGGCAGATATGGCTGTAGCTTGTAATTCTAGCCCTGGAAGGCAGAGCCTGGGAACCCTGGAGCACAGCAGTAAATAGGTAGAGCAATCCAGGATGATTTCTGATGTCATCCTTGGAACCCCACAAACAAGAAACACATGCAACAAAACAAAACAAAAAAATAAAACAGGACATTATCAATGCCCCAATCCCTGTTTCCTCTTTTCTTCCCTGGAAGCAAGAAAGAGACAGAACTTGTGTGGTCCTGCACTGTGGAGGGGCAGGCGGAGTGGTCTACATAATTTCTTTTCTTTCTTCTTCTTTCTTTCTTTCTTTTCTTCTTTCTTCTTTCTTTCTTTCTTTCTTCTTTCTTTCTTTCTTTCTTTCTTTCTTCTTTTTTCTTCTTTCTTTCTTTCTTTCTTTCTTTCTTTCTTTCTTTCTTTCTTTCTTTCTTTCTTTCCTTTCTTTCTTTCTTTCTTTCTTTCTTTCCTTTCTTCTTCCTTCTTTCTTTCTTTCTTCTTTCTTTCTTTCTTTCTTTCTTTCTTTCTTTCTTCTTTCTTTCTTTCTTTCTTTCTTCTTTCTTTTCTTCTCTTTCTTTCTCTCTTCCTCTCTTTCTCTCTTCTTTCTTTTTCTCTCTCTCTTTCTCTTGTTTTTTTTTCGGGTCTTTTTTTCTTCTTCTTTCTTTTTGTTTCCTTTCTTTTTTTTTTTTTTTCTGTCTTGTTTTTCTGTTTTGGCTTCTTTCTTCTCTTCTTTCTTATTTCGTTGTTCTTTCGTTTCTCTTTTTCTTTCTTTCTTTCGTTTCTTTCTTCTTTCTTTTTTCTTTTTTTTTTCTTTCTTTTTTCTTCT
>JALPQD010000228.1:3545742-3571958 GCA_023101885.1 Typhlomys cinereus | reverse complement strand
GACTGATCGGCTGCTCTGGGTGCTCCGCAGGTTTGTACCTTTTTTAAAAATTTTATTATTATTATTATTATTATTATTTATTCAACTGTGCGCATGTGCGCGCGTGTGTGTGTGTCAGTGTGTGTGTGTGTCTGTGTATGTGTAGAACCACGGACGAATTCGGGAACCACCATGGATGCCTCCACCTCCTTCTGCCCCAGAATTCACAGGCTCCGCCCTACCAGGATTAGAAGCACAGGCCGCCCCCGCTTCCGCCTGGCGTCTATACGTGGGATCTGGGATCCGAACTCAGGACCTTCCGCCTGCAAGGCAGAGGCTTAACCCCTGAGCCACATCTCCAGCCCCAGGTTTGTACCTTTTAGAGTTGGTTTTTAAAAAATCTGACTCAAGCAGTGTCCGTGATGGGGTTCAGAGTGGTGGGAGAACTTAGGGAGGATGGGGGAGCCGGCTGGAAGGCTGGGTAGGTCTTGCCAAGGAAGAAGGTGTGGGTTTCCTTTGGGGTCCACACTACTTCAATACCTGGAAAAACTAATGGCCATGACTCATAACAGAAGCCCCCCCCCCCCCCAAGAAAGCCTTTCTTGTTTCTAACAGGTAGCTTTCTAAGTTTTTCAGTTTCCACCAATATCTCCTGTCGGACTTTGGACTCATGCCTGTGAACTGTATTCGTGTTTTCACGTCTGGAGATGAAGCCAAAGGAAAGATGTCCAGCAGCCGGGCACTGCCCTTAACCACAGAATCCGAATCTCACCCTCTCTCTAGACCCCTGGCCACTGCCCTTGCCCACCAAATCTCACCCTCTCTTTGGACCCTTGCTTCCACATTCTTATTGTCTACGTTTAATCTAGCGACTGTTGCAATTGCCGTGGTTTACGTGAAGAGCAGTCCAACCACTGTATTTTATAGCAAGGAAAGCCAAGAATTGGTCCGATCCTGTCTCTGTCTTTAACAAAAGAAAACTAGGAAGTGTCTCCTCACCCCCCTCACGACCCGATAGCTCTCTGTGCTAGTGCTGCGACTTGTTTTGGGGGCCCTCACTTCTGGGGCATGCCCTTAGTGGGACACTTCTCCGCTCTGCTTCTCCAGTGTTTCGAGCGCAGTGGTACAGCTTTCTAGGAGGGCACCGCCCCTTCACATGTGTGCTAAGTCGTCAGTGACACCTACATGGCTGTAATGTAGCCTTGGGAATGGTGGCTTCCGTGAAGGGTGTGTGCGTTCCTGTGCTGAGCTTCTGTCCTACTCCTGGGTCACTGGGCCCGTCTTCAGATTCTCCCCCCCACCCCCGCCAACTCAAGGCCGTGGATAACAAATGGCACTGCAGGCTGTTTGCCCTGATTTGTTGGCTCCCTCGACCTTCTGGCATCAGTTTATGAATGAGTTTACATTACGAGGAAGTTAGCTAATCCATCTCTGAGAAACCGTGTTTTTGTATCTCTCCAACATACTGTGCGTTCTTAGAGAGACGTGATCTCTAATGGTATCTTAAAGCCACAGCCCAGAACCTCATTCTAAACATCAAGCAGGTCTTTTATGGCAACTGTGGAGCATCTCCGAGGTACTCTTTTTTTTTTTTTTAATATTTTTTTATTATTATTCTTTATTCAACTGTGTGCATATGCGTGTGTATGTGCGCGCGTGCGCGCACGTGTGTGTGTGTGTGTGTGTGTGTGTGTAGAACCACGGACGAATTCGCGAACCACCACGGATGCCTCCACCTCCTTCTGCGCCGGGATTCACAGGCTCCGCCCTACCAGGACCTTCCGCCTGCAAGGCAGAGGGTTAACCCCTGAGCCACCTCTCCAGCCCCCGAGGTACTCTTCATTCTTCGGGAAACGCAAAGGACAATGGAAGGCAGTAACGAAGAGACTGCCTTCATCGTCAAAGTTTTAATGTTCCAACCCCAACCCAGCAAACAATATAAAACTGCTGTGAAGACACAATGGCGTCCGCTCTGAAGACACAATGGCGTCCGCTCTGAGCAGGCTGTCTGCTGCCTCTGAGGGGCAGTGACTTGGACCACTTCTTCCTCATCAGGAAGGCGTCTTTTCTTTGGACCTTATGCATCACAGTGAAATATCACCATAGTGATCTTTTCAGCTTTCTTCATGCTGCGATTGGGGAGGAGGTCCCCTCATCTGTGCTTTTGTAGAAAGCCTGCCTTCTTTCAGTGGGATGAATCTCATTGCTGTTGCTACTTTGCTCATTCTAATTTCTTTTCTATTCGGAGGACTGCACCATTTGAAGGTTTTATGTCCAGTGCAGCTAGACTGTGGAGCTCTGTGGGAGCAAGTGGAGGGGCCAAATACCTTTCATGCTTTTGCTTCTGGGCACTCCATGCCATGCCAATGCTGTGAGTCTTGTGCTGCAAAGACCACAGGCTCATTTAGGAAAGTTCACTATGTGCTTAGATGATTTAAGATTTAACCTTGAGATGATTTACATACTCCTAATAATGAAATGGATTCTCAGGGAGCTCCACAGAAGGGAACCATGATGGGAAGGGGTGCAGGAATTTTCTCTGGTGTCCAAGTGGTCATGGTTTGAAATGTGTCTCCACAGTCTCATGTGTTTGGCAAGGTCATGGCACCTTGAGAGGTGGAGCCTTTGCTGGAGGAAGGCAGTCACAAGGGGTGGGCTTTGAGGTGGATTAGTCCCACCCTACCTCTAGAAGTGTGCCTTTGCAGCAAGCAGTCTGCAGCTCTCAGCTTCCAAGATGTCTGTAGTGACTTAGCCTCCTCCAGCTTTGGCCAGCCAGCCATGCCGCGTCCATTATGGAAAACTGTACCTTCCCTCTGGAACTGTAAGCTGAATAAATCTCCCTTTCTCCCTTAAGTTGATTGGTTTTGGTTTCTGATAATCAGTATCAGAAACCCTTGACTTTTGAACTGGTCTCTGCTATTCAGTAGACAGCATTTCTTGGTGCATCTGCTACTGTGTCCTTTTTTTAAAAAATTATTATTAGCTTCTTTATCTTCTTTTTCCATATATTTCTTTTCACTAAAATTCTGGGACGCTTATCATGTATCTTCTCATGACCTTTCAGGAGTTCTATAAAATGTGATGACCTCTTAATTTCTGACTCTGCCTCAGTGGAAATGTTCATGACACTGGCGATGAAACATGAAGGGTACAACTCATCACAGCGGACAGACCATGTTATAGGTCACTGAGAACACACAGAATGGCTGTTGGGAACATGTGTTCCCTGATCCATTCACCTGTGGCCAGGCATATACACTTTATAAAACTGGGTAGCAGCAGCCCTCTTCATGAGGGCTGGCATGTGGGCAGCTGAACTGGGGTGGGCACCAGGGGTTAATAGGTTCCAAGAGTCTCTGCTTTTCAGCTGCTCTCTTCCACCCTCCTTCATTGTGCTGGCTGCCATTTGCTGAAGTGTGACTTCTAATCTTGAAGCTTCTCTGTTTCTCTTCATCGTTCTCTGGCTCGTGGCTTCACGTTTCCCCTCTCAGCCTGTCTGTTTGGAAAACTGTATTTACAGGCTAGCGAGATGGGTCCATTACATGGACAAATCCTGTGGGCAAATCTGGCAACCTGAGCTGGACTGCAGAGCCCGTGTGGTAGATGGAAAGAATTGACTTCTGAAAGCTGACCTCTGACCGCCACAAGGCAGTAGGAGCCTGCATTCTGCCTGTCTCTCAAATAAATATTTGAACAAAAATTCATTCATTCATTCATTCTGTGTGTGTGTATATATACATGCATGTCTACATGTTTGCACCATGGCAAGTATGTATGTGTGTGTGGATGTACACATGCATGTATACATTTGCACCATGGCAAGTGTGTGTGTGTGTGTGTGTACATGAGCGTGTCTACATGTCTGCACCAGGGCAAGTATGTGGAGGTCAGAGGACAGCTCTCAGGAGTCACCTCTTTTCTGCCACCTTGCGGAATCTGGGGATCCAACTCAGGCCATCAAGTACAAAAGCACTCTGGCCTGCTGAGTTATCTTGTTAACTTTTTTTCAAGTAGAAGTTGCTTGACTCCACTCCTGGGCCTCCCTGACGGCCCTGGCAGGAGTCACCCAGTGCTGGGGCACGGGCTGCCTGCACCAAGGTAGGACTTGCGATTAGACATGCTGCTCTTTTCCACCTTGGCTCCACGCACACCCCCCTCAGCGTCCTTCTCTGTTTTCCAGAAGGCTGACGTGACGTGCGAGACTAGATAAAAGTCTCACCCATCAGGAAATTGTAGTGGATCAAGTCACGCCTCCTTCTCTTCTGTACACCTGTTTCCATGTCCTCATTGGCCGGTATAAATCCATTTGTGCAATTCCTTCCATTCGTTCCTGGTATTTCGTCCTCTCTATTGAACTGGGGTTTAGAAACACTTTCAGACTGACTCGCTTTCTGAATGTCTTGGCGGTTGTCTGATCGAAGCCAGACCAATGTTTGCTTTGTGAGCGGCGAAAGGGAGCCTCCTGCAACATCCCTAGGTCCTTTAGAATTTTAGAATAAGTGCTCCGAGGCTGCCCACGGCTGCGCTTGTTGGAAGTGAATGGAGGCAGGTTCTGAGAAGTGGACCTGGGAGGAGACCACTTAGCAGGCAAAGTTTGTGTGTCATGAGAAGCCTGAACAGAAACGTGCCATCCAGGAGTCAGGGGAAGGCTGGGGGTGGTGGCGCAGGATGCGACCTGAGGAGTGAAGAGCGACCGTGCAGGGGCGGGTCTTTCTAGACATGGATGAAAGCAGACGGAATAAGAAGAGCCAGGTCTAGATGCTGGCAGAGGCCCCTCAGTCCGTGGTGGGAAAGAAGCCCCTTTGACCCAGGACGGAACAGGGCACAGCTGCTTCTAGGACATCAGGGCGTGGAGCACAAATGCAGAGAAAATCTGAAAAGAGCCCTGGGCTCCAGACGCAGGGGATTGGCTGGGGCCTAGTTCTGGTTGTTAGGGGGAACCGCATAAACGCTAGGTCTTCTGCTGCTTTCGAACTGACAGCACGGCACTTCCTGGCTCTGCCTGTGGAGTAACAAGATGGCCGTGCTAGAAGGGGCAGAGCACCTGGGCATGCTGGGAGGAGGACTGGAAGACACTCTAGGTCAGGTTCCTAGTCAAACCTTTCCCCCCTATCGACTTTTCCTCACTCTATAAAATGCACATATTTCTTGCCTCTGGAAAGGAAAATCCCTCTTCCATAATCCTTCATCTCCTTGCTCATCTCCTGCCCTCCTTTCAGCCAAGAAACTTGAAGGAGTTGTCTGGAACCGGTCACGCTAACCGTGGCCGTCTGACCCACTCCACCCTTTGTGCGTCTCTCCCATCAGGATGCTTCCAGATGCCACTGAAACAACTCTTCTAAAGGGGAGGGGGACACATGGTCATGCAGCTCAACAATCTGGGCACAAAGGGACACGTGACTCAGGAAGGGCACTGGTATTGAGCAGTGACTTTAATACACCTTTGACTTGCCGTGCCCTGTTCTGGACCCCTTGATGTTCTGTGGGTCACATGGTCTCCTTGCAGCCTTCCTAATCCCTGCTCTTTGTCTCTGTCTCTGTCTGTCTGTCTGTCTGTCTGTCTGTCTCTCTCTCTCTGTCTCCTTGTTAGAATAGCTTCGCCCATCTGAGGTCCTGAGAGCTGTTTGTATTGTTTCAGATCTTTGTTTCTCCCTCAACGGGGAACAGTGAGGAGGTCTAAAATGTACCTGTCAGAACTGAGACCCCCTTTCTTCTCAGTGAGACCATGGCTGAGTCTGAGGCCTTCAAACACTAATCCAAAGACCAAGGGGGACAGACCGCCACCCTCTTTTAACCCATTTTAGTAATGTCTGAACTTCTGACATGCTCCTTGTCGAGGGATCTGGCAGCTTAATTAGTCTTTTGTCAGCAGATTATTGACATGATTTTCACTGGAAAAATTCACTGCCACTGCATGTCTGTGTGCCCCCCTCCACATAAGTGTCTGGCTGTGGCTGTTAACATCTAAGTAACTGTTGTGAACTCACAGTGTCTTTGAGAAGAGCATTTCTTCTAAAAGATAAAGAGGTGAACACTTCATCAAATTCTATTGTTCTTAGAACAACTGAGACGCCTCGTCTCCTCGTTCCCTGTCTACCTCCCCTTCTCCCAACCTTTACCCCAAGCCCCCTTTCTCTACTACTGTGCGACTCAATCCACAGCGGGACCATCCATCTGGCCAACGCGGAGGCCTGCTGTCACCCTGAACTCCCCCCTCCCCTGCCTCCCTCTTGTGTTAGCTCGCAAGCTTCCCCGAATTCAGTCTCCGGTGTAGTCGCTCTACATCCACCGTCCTCAGCCTCCGCACGGCCCACCTCGACTTTCTTGTCTTCCTGGCTTCTTGCCTTCTGCAGACTGTGATCAACTTGAGCACACTGCAGCTCATCTTAAAATGACCCCACAGCCCCCTTGCTGCACAGTAGAAAGGGTACTCTCCCCCCTTTCAGGCATCCTGTGTTTCCGCCATGCACCCGGGGCTTCAATCATTTGATCTGCTTCTATCTGAGACACTGCCCAGCCTCCACATCACAGCCTTGAGATGCATCGATCTTTCTTTTCCTCCTTTCCACCTTTGCTCGATGGGAGAATTCTGATTCATTCCCAGAGGCCACTCAACTGGGTCAGCTGGCGCCTCCCCTTCCTCTACGAAGGGTTGAAGGCTCTCATCCATGCTGCCGCACGCATTGTGAAAACACCAATTATATAAATGGTGGTATTATACGGGAGCAATTTCCCATGAGCCTGCCCGTCCCGTCTCCTGGAGGCAGATACTTTAGCTTCATCCCTTCATCATTACCTTACCATCCACTGCAGCGCTCAGCAGGAGGGTCAGAGGTGTGCAGAGCCCCTCCACAGTGGGGACACGTGTCGGGCATACAGATTGTCACTCCTTCTCTCTGGCTTACACGACACTTTTCCCCCAATGATAACACACAGTGGGTATTTCAATGCTGTTTAGCATTTAAGTCTAAGCACGGTTCCAAACCAAAGGTCAAATACACATGGTTAAAAATAATCCACTTGACTCCCAAATAGGTGGCTCCTAGTACCAAACCCACCCAGCCCACCTCGAGACACTCAAAGATAAATCTCTGTAATACCTACAGTAATTGCAAGGATTATGAACAGGAGGGATGGGGTAGGAAGGCCACACCAGAAACAAGGAGACAGGGGACTATGTTACAGCAGAGAAAATAGGCCTCCACCAAGGACTGCAAGTAAGCAATGAGACACCTGGTTAAGTTCACAGACTTTCGTTCCTGATCATTTACAACTGAGGGGGTATGATCTCACCAGAAGGGGAGGGCATATAGTCTGGCAGATAAAAAGTAACCATTTTGCAAATGGGTGATTGACCCCTCCCTCACTGTGGTTTCCTACTTTCATTGCATCTACCTTTGAATGTGCTCTTATAACAAGACTCCAGTTTAACAACTTTTTGTCTCTGGCCACGGGGTGACATACAATGCCCATCAGGATGGAGTGAAGGGCATTGCAGGAGCTGCAAAACTGCAAAAGAAAATCAACAAACCACAATCCAGAACTTCAGAGACTCTATATCGACCACCTAGAACTAGGCCAGCCTAATCTCTCCCCATCCTGAAGCTCAGGGACATTTGCGGAAGAGGGGGCGGTAAGATTGTAAGAGCACAAGGATGGGAGGAGTAATGATATGCAAGATACTCCACACAAGTTAGGGCCGAAGCAATCATAATTGGACTTTGCATGCCCTGTGCAATGTCCAACACACTATTGACCCCACAAAGTCTAGCATTTGCTAAAGGCACTAAGATCCTTGGAGGCAAGGGATTGACAGCCACAGTAGTGTTCCTATGCTTAAGGGGAACACAGGAAAGGGTTCAGGGAAATGCCACTGGGTCCTTGTATGTCATCGGAGAGGAGGGCCCAGAGGAGAGTCTGGCATGCACATTAAAGGATTCTCTGGGGATTGGGGGGGGCACTGGGGGATGGGGAGGGAGGGGAAGCAGGCGGGTCGGGGGAGGAGGAGGCAGGGAGGGAACCGGTGTACATACTAAGTTTGTATGAGCGGAAATAATAATAAAAAATGTAAAAAAAAAAATAATCCACTTGAGTTTGGGAAAATGTGTTAACACAAATGGGGGTATCCAACTTCTTGCAAAGAAGCTAAAACCAAAGGATGCTGCTGATTCTTCATGTATCTATATGAAGGTCTAGCAAATGTAGCTCTAAAATGTATAGTATTTTAAATATATATATTTTATTTGAGAGAAACCCCAAGTATATGAATGGTGGTCAGGGGACAACTTTCGGAAGTCAGTTCTCTCCTTTTACCATGGGATCTCCTTCCAGGGATTAAATCAGGTCTCCAAGTTTCTGAGCGCGCGCTCTCTCTCTCTGTGTCTCTCTCTGTCTCTCCTCTCTCATTGCTTTGTTTGTGGTGCTGGGTATTGAACCTAGGGCCTCACACATGCGTGGTAAGCACCACATTGCTACTACTTCCCTGCCTCCCTCCTTTCTGATTCAGTTTATCATATGGAGGATACTGATCTGCTACTGATCTATGAAGTTAATGCGATGATTGTCACTAGTATTCTCTTTTAAAAATGAAATAAGATGGACATGAAACCCAAAGCACCACTTATGTGTGGACACTTTTCATGGAACCTTTGTTTCAACTTTATGATTTTTAAGCAAGGCTTTACTGTTGGACAGGCTGACCTTAAATTCTAGATCCTCCTGCCTCAGCCTCCTGAGTCACTCGTGTGATCATGGGCAAGCCCACTACGTTCAGTTCACATGTGTTTCTCACTGTGAATCACAGACAAGGGCATCGGAGACAGCGTTGGAGTCCATGCACAAGAGGGAACGTGTTGTAATACTGTGCTGCAGCTTGATTCGCAGCACGGAAGACTATGATCTATCAAGAATTCCAAAAGCCAAAGAGAGGGAGGGAGGGACTGCTCTTGGAATAACCCCAGAAAGTTGTCCCTGTATAAGCACTGCAGTAGGACCACTGAAAATGATCTGCTGACGCTAGAGATGACAGGTCAGCTGGCAAAGCACATACCTGGCTGGCATGTGCGGGGTGCCAGAGTCTCTGCTAGTTCCTTTCGAACATCGCCATAGGAATTTAAAACTTGGTACTAATGTCCTGTTTTCAGAGGAGGGAGATGATCCTCAGGGGAATCAGGTATCCTGCTCCAGCTCAGCAGCAGTAATTGGCAGAGAGCTGGCACGAGACGTCCTTCCTGTGGCACAGGTGACAATGGCATGCCAGGGCAGCCCATCAGGATGCCTAACTGGGCCAAACTTTTCTCTCTGATTAAATGATTTTTGCCTTATTCAACTTCTTGTTGCTCTAATCATAGTAGCTATTGCATTATCTGTCTTGCACATGCAGTTACTAAATTATACTTTAGGAACAAGTTTGGCAAAAACCCACACCACCTTTCCCAACCTTCCCTCCTCCCAACTAGATATCACATTATTACACAGTTAGTCTTTGTGTTCATGACATAGTTTGCTAAAATTTTTTCTATCTATACCAACATATAAACAGATTACCAAAAAAAAATCAAGATTCATATGGGAATACTATTGACCATCTAGATTAGGGCTGGACTCAGCAAGTATCACTGCACAATCCAGACACAAATTCTTGTCAGTCCTACTGAAGGTATCACCCCCATTTTCCTCTCCCTTCAGTGTAATCAAATCTCATGATGTTTATTCCCGACAAAGTTGTTGGTCAAGGAGATCTCAGAGGCCCACAGAATAATACAGGCAGTTGCTACCGTGGTTGGTTACTCACAAGAACTAGTTGGTTAAGAGCCTATTGCTGAAGACACTGCATACTCTGGCTGCAGGACATGGAGAAATCAAGCTGCAAGTGGGCTGGAAGCTTCCTTCCTGCTAGTTAGCCCACAAAATTTCTGGAAGGTGTTATACAGGTGAAACAAATCATCATCAGTCTTAATCTGTGGATCCTGTTATACTACTGACCTTGAGGCAACAGCATGCCTATTGGTACAACGGTGGCAGGTCTGTTATGGGGGTAACCAACTACTTTCTGATTGGAATTGGGGCCTGGTTTATAGAAGAGACATCGCTACAAAGCTGGTCAAAACTCCATGTCTGGAAAGGTCCAAGTTGATAAGTTATAACTCTTATTTTAACAGGTGGTCATGATGCACCCCTCGAATTGCCTGAAATGACTATGGTTATGCCTACAGATTAGTAACGCTGTCAGTTTTGGCTAGAGAAGCTTCTTTAGCAGTACAAGTCAGTAACTGCAGAGATTTACTAACTGGTAAAAGAGATGAGAATAAGTGGCTGTTGAATGATCAGGCACAATGGATCCCTCTCTGTCACCCTCTTCCCAGGTTCAGGAGACATTACGGAAGAAGGAAAAGAAAGAATCCAAGGGCTGGAGGAAAAGATGGAGTGACGTGGTTGCTGACTTCAGACGTGAATGGGGGGCTGCACTCTTGAATTCACAGCGGTCGTGATTCTATAAGATCTGTGCAAAAACTGTCAACATCTTGTCATGGACGGGAAAGAGGAGTTCAGGAGACCCCCACCTCTTCCCAAGACTGTTATGCAGATAACGGTCAATAGGGAAGAGGGAGACATTTCCTTCAGTGGCCGACCACTGGTAAGAAGCCTGTGTTCCTATACACAACCTACTCCGTCAGTAACCCTAATGAAACTCACTGGATTATTGAACAAAAAAGACAACAGAGGGGAACCAACTAGCTGGGAAGGGAACAAGGAATCAGAAGGAGTGGGAAGGGGACAAGAGAGGATGGGGGCGTGAATATGATTAAAATACATTCTATACGTGTATGGAAATGCCATAGTGAAACCTATTATTGTATCTAATTAACATATGCTAATAGAACATTTTAAAATTCCACGTCCTATGACTGTCAAATGCTCCAGCACTTCTCTCCCAAGCTCATTCTTTCTTCAGCTTCTTCGATCACACACCGAAGGGCACTCGGCATGTTACACAATGGCTACTCAGCAAACGAGTCCCATTGGGAGCACAAAGTCTTAAAAGCAGAGACCACCTATTGTTCTCTAAGCATGGAGGGCTGGGAGGGCTGGAGGCAGCTCAGCGTTTACCTCCTCTTCCTTACTAGGATAGGCATGAGCCAAGGCCCTGGGGCTGGTGCAGATCTGTTGGTTCAGTGCCCATTTTCCTGCCACCGAGTCCTCCTCTGGCTATAGCACGGGCATTCTAATGAAGCACATGGCTCTCTGTCAGCCATTGCTCAAGGACTCTCTTCTAACATTCCACCTTCCCCAGAGCCCAGGGTGTGACGCTGTCATTCTAGGGTTATTGCTAGTATCAATTCTGCCCAATTCTTGCTACTTTAGGAACTCCATCTTCAGGAAGACAGTGTCCTGGGCACCCATGAAATCATACACAACCGGCAAAGACGGGGAAGGAAGTGCCAGGACAGCACTGGGGGCTGTAGCGAGCTCCTGGCTTGGAACAGTGAAGAGGCACATCTTCTGCACAGCAGAGGAGTCCTCAAAGACGCCCACATGACTGAAAGTCCTTTTCTTCCCTATTACCCCTCTTCTGCTTTCAAGCAGCTTCTCAGACAGCAGCAGCTGGAGTTGAAAGTGATTTCCAGGTAACGAAGAACCAAGGTCTCTGCTATTAACTGTTTCATGCCTGCAGCCACGTGGGAAAAGCCCGTGAGTCGGAGGCGGTCCGGCTGGTGCTGGCGAGTGCGGGTTTGGACTCTGCCTTCCCCAAACAGCAACCGATAGCACAGGGCCTCATTGGGTTACGATTTCTTTCTCTGCCAGGATCCCTGGATCTGACCGTTCTTGAGTGGAGATTCATTTCTAGCTAAGTCTGTATTCACACATGTTGGCTCATCCTTGAAAAGTAACAGAACTGCCGCGCTGTCTGTATGTAGTAGTGTAAGGGCCGTATTCTAACTTGAAACCCATTTATGCAGTATTGAGGTCGTCAAGGTGGCAAGCAAATCTTGTTTCCCTGTGGCTACCCTTCATGCTTTGGAGTCCTGAGATATAACTTCTACAGTCAAGGGCTTTGGCTATCAGCTCACTCCTGGATTGTCTGTGCCAAAGTGAGGAGAACTCCCACGCAGTTCTTCCTGTCCAGTGCCCCCTCCCATGTGAGACTCTATTCCCATCCTTAAAGTTTGTAGTGAAGGGCTCTATATCACCCCCCATGGGACGTCACTGCTGCTGTAAAGGGTCCCATTCATTATCCCTACAGAGAGAAATATCCAGAGTGAAGATTCAAACATGGCGTGCTCAGCCTTTCTCTATTTTATAGAATACTGGTCCTGTACACAAGAACAGAGCTTTTTAATCACCTAATCATTCCTCACCTTTTAATACTACCACACTTGGAATCCAGTTTTAATAAGAATTTTAGGGAGAAACAAGCATGCAGACCATTAGAGAGCTAAAAATGTAAAGGCCTGTGAAAAACACAAACAGATGTGGATTTATTTGGATCCAAATCTCCACATCCCCTGCAGAGACTTCATTAAGCATTAATAACAGGAAGGAAAAAAAAAACCAGAATGTTTACATTTCAAATTTTGTAGCTGATCTTAATTCTTTTGGATGGCATTTACGTTCTTGATTGGTTTTATGACCTTTCTCTGGCAAACTGTCACTCTGAACAGTTACCAATATGTCAATATGTAAAGTACCCCAGCAGGCACCATTCAGACCTCAGCTATCAGGGAAAAGTTACCCGATGCTTCCCTGCTTCATTCACAGCTACTGTTACTTCTGTCAATCTGAGGACCTGCTCACTACCCCGCGGCATCTACCTAATGGTTTGCAAAGTCTTGGTGGCTTTTTAGAACCCTCCCCCCCTTATTTATTTTTTTTTACTCTAAGCTTTTCAATTACAGATGCTGTTGCATTTCCTGTCCTGAATTTTATTTAAAACAGGAAACAAGAGGTGTAATCCTCCACTCCTGACTGCAGACTTTCCTCACACACTTGAGATTTACTTCCAAACCGAGGGACAGGAGTCAAAGATGCAGTTGCTGAAATGCTTGTGTTTAGGCAAGCACGGGTTTTCATTTTTATTCTACATGGACCGAAATACACAGCAGAAGCCGTGGTGGGAAGGCGGGCATGGGGCTGAGGCTCACGGCGGAGGGGCTGTACTTTAACATACGCAACAATCCTAAACACAGGGCTTTCCACGGGCCCTGCAGTTCCACGTGTGATCTGAACTCCCTCAGAAAGAAACACATAAAAGCAAGGGGAGATCAGCTTGTCCTGTGCAGAGCACTGGGCATCCCTGGGAATGAAACGTCTGCCTTTTGGCCCCATTTCAACATGCTGAACATGGATAACTGGCTTCATAGGAGAACCTTGCCAAGAGTGCACGTGCCAGTGTGTTTTAGGAGGTACTAGAGCGAGCAAGACAGAAGAGTGGGTCTCACAGCAGCTGAGCTCCTCCCACTCCCAACACCCCTATAAGTCACACTGAAAGTGCCACTTAACAACCAGAGTTCAAAATAGCAGCAAAGCAGACCCTGCCCTTCCTCTTCTGTTACTGGGGAAACAGCAAAGTTACTTTCGTCCCATCAGCAGGTCCTGTGGGTGGCACCTGGGTGGGGGGGAGGGGAAGCATCCGACGGGAGCCGGTCTTCTGAAAGAGCTCCTTCCTGGAGCAAAGGCCTTCCTGGATGCCCTCTGCCAGGGCACTTCACCTTTGCCCCAGGCGAGGGACCGTCCTCCCTCAGAGCTTAGCAGCTGAGCACTGGTGATGGCTCTTGCAGCAGCCACATGAAGCATCCGGACTGATTCCATCTTTGGGGAGATCAGCCCTTCCATGTGCCAGCAGAACCCTCTGAAGACCTGGAACTCACGTCCATGGTCATCTCCCTCCTGGGGAGCAACGGAGGTCACGCTGCAGGGCGGAGAGCTGTAGCAAGGCTGTTGGGAACCAGCAGAGAATCAAGATGCAGTTGACTTTGTGCTCAGCAGAAATGCTGGTTTCTATCACACTGCCGTCAGCTTTTATGCCTCTTGTGGTTATCCTGAGTACCCATGATTCCTAGCTCCGGCTTTGCATCTCATCTTAACACGAGAAAAGAGCTGGATCCTCCTCTTAAGAGGACAGACAACTCGACACCTGGTAAGACTTGCTTGGAAATGTCTGAATAGTCTTGGCTTTGCTTGTGACCATATCTCCACCAGTGAGAAATAGAGAGACTCATTAACCCAAACCCACTCGCTTTCCTAAGCTGCATCCGGCCAACTTACATCCATTGGCACCAACTTGAAAAGGTTTGCTAATGCTCTCAGATCACATTTTTTTATATTCTTTGCAGCCAGATTTGCTTCAGAGACTTTACAAATGTTCGTGGACACAGGTATGCTAACGCCAACATTGAAAATAGTTGGGGTTTTTTGGGAGGAGGGGGTCAAAAGTGTTTCAAAAAGTTCTTCTTATTGTCCAGAAAAGTTCCTTTATTTTCTTCTTCTGTATCTTCGTGGATGGGTGGAACAAATCATTGCCTTGTAAAATTGCTGCTGAAATGTTTCCCGGGGGAAAGAAGCAACTCAAGGACTAATGGCCTCCTCCCTTCCCGCCCAGTTTTCGCCCAGGGTGCAGCATCTGCTACTGGCCCCTGGGATATCTGTGTGCTTCCTCTCTCCTCTCTCCTCTTTCTCTCTCTGTCCTCTGTCCTCTGTCCTCTCTCCTCTCTCCTCTCTCCTCTCCCCTCTCCCCTCTTCCCTCTTCCCTCTCCCCTCTCCCTTCTCCTCTCTCTCTCTCTCTCTCTCTCTCTCTCTCTCTCTCTCTCGGATAAACGCAGATCCAGAGGATTTTAGGCTCTCTATCAGCTCAAGGGGTCCCTCCTATCAGCGCGAGGGGCGCCTTCATGCTCTGCTAAGGAGCTTTTGTTGTTCTGAATACATCTCAGCTATATTCAAAATACAAAGCCGCTGTATTCAGTTGACATTCAGTTGACACAGATCAGCTGACATTGCATAGGAGGAGGGTGGAAATGACCTTTGTTCATGTTCTTCTAAGAACATGAACGTCTAAGAAGCAGTTAAAGCTTGAAGCTTAATAAGGGCCTTCTCCATTTAAACTGCCTGCTGCAAATTCATTCCCAGTACCTTTTACACTTCGCCTGGGACTGACTTCTACTTTGGGTTCTTATGAATGGGGATGTCAGAGTTTGAGAATTAACGGAACCTAGTAGGCTTCCTTTCACACATCATTTGTTTATTCTTTCACTCATTCAGCAGACACTAACTCAGTATCTGAGTAACCGGGCTGGTCATTTGTTATGTAGACATCATGCTGCTTCGTTCACTGGGTCAATGCCATATACTTCTGCAGGCCGAAGGCAGATAGCACAAAGTCAGTGATTAGCCTGACCCTTGTGGAACGAGTCTTAAAGCTGGGCCTTGTAGGGAGAAAAGAAATCCTTCTACGCTCCAAACATTTCCTTTACATGTTCGGGAAAAGCCTGGGTATTCACAACCTATGCCTCAGGTACAGAAAGAAACGTTGTGTACCAGAAAGAGAGCTCTCGCTAGCCTGGAAGAGACAGTCCAGAGCCTCTGATGAGGGGTTTACTCAGGCTTGACAGAGGGGTTCAGACTGGCTGAGGGAGAAGCCAAAGGCAAACGTGGCCCACGAGCCCACACAGGCTGAGAGAGATGGTTCATAACTGTGAACGTCTGCAACGGCACCCAGCTTCCTGCAGCCCCACCCAAATCCTGCTTGGGGAAGCACGCTCGTTGCTTGAGTTTGGGTTGGGAGTGTTGAAGGCTAGTTCTTGCTCATTCTACTAGTTTCCTTGTCCTGCCAGCCTGCTTCCGAAGAACTCCACTCCCCATCTGCTGGCTAGAGGTGGGCACCAGTCACATTTCCAGTCTGGGAAGGGAGCTGCTTTCTGCACACTGAAGACTCCGGGTGGGCCCTATGAGCACTAGATAGAAATACCCAGAGATGCCATCCGGACGTGACCGTGAACTGCCCCCTCCAGGCTCGTGGTTTGAATCCTTAGCTGCTGTTCTGCGTGGGAAGGTCGCGGCACCTTTCGGAGGGGCATCCTGCTGGAGGAAGGCATGCCACAGGGGGAGGGTCTTGGGGTCTCGGTCATAGAGCCATGCCTCCTCTTGCAGTTTGCTGCTTCCTTTCTCAGCCTCCATGATGATGGCTGTGACCTGAGCCACCTCCAACTTCTGTCACCTGCCATGATGGACTATATGTCCCCCTTGGAACTGTAAATTAAATAAATCTCCCTTTAGTTGCTTGTGTCTGAATACTGTCTCCCGGCACCAAAAGGAAAGGTAACCACGATAGATGCTCTAAAGAAGCCATGGGCTTGTTAACTTCCAGACAAGTCTGCATAACTGACACTTCTTTTAGGCCTTCAGCTCTAATTCATACCTCACCGAGAGGCGACAGGTGAAAATGAGGATTTTGATCATGTCGGGATGCCCTAGATCACTGTATCACTCTGAGTAGAGTGGGGTGACAGGCTTCACCAGGTGGGTTCAGGCTAGTGACAAACCCTTCTAGACTAAGGCACATGTTTGCACAGAGGTTGGGCCTGGGGAGAGGAAGAGAGATCCACACTGAGCACCCCAGATTAGGCTCCTAGCATCTAGAACCACGCACCTTGTCAGTGTGTGTGTGTGTGTGTGTGTGTGTGTGTGTGTGTGTGTGTACAAGAAAGTCACTTGAGTGAATGTGTCTGTGGAGGGTGACATAAAAAATCATTCTAGATTATTCTGTGTCCTTGGGGTTTCCCAGGCTCCATCTTCCAGGACCAAAATTAATGACTGCTACCATATCTGTTCACATTTTTTTTTGCACGTGTCTGTGTATGTATCTGTGTATATCATAGGGCAATGTGTGTCCCTATGGAGGCCTATGGGTAACTTCAGAGATCATTCTCGATTGCTTCTTCTCCTTTTTTGCTTTGCTCTGGGATTTCCCAGCTAGAGTACAGGCTGCTGTTATTTCTGCCTGGCATTCTTAGGTGGGATCCAGGATCTGAATTCAGGTTCTTCTGCTTTTGAGTCAAAATCTTAATCCCTGAGCCATCTCTTCAGTCTACCACCCAGATCTATGATCGTAAACTCAGGTCTTTTTGCTGTGAAGCAATGGCTCTAACCGCTAAGCCATATCCCTGGCCTATATATTCTGACTGGATTCTCTTTCTTCATTCTCTCAGAAAAGTAAAATATGATTTAACTAAATGGTGTCTGCACGTGGACCTCTATTAAACCAAACATACTACTTATCGCAGTTTGAAATGTGCCCCCCACAGTCTCATATGTTTGGGAAGGTCATAGCACCTTGGAGAGGTGGAGCCTTGCTGGAGGAAGGCGGTCACAGGGGGTGGGCCTTGAGGTGGATGAGTCCCACCCTATCTCCAGGGGAAAGTCTGCTTTGTAGCAAGCAGTTTGCAGCTCTCAGCTCTAAGATGTCTGCAGTGACGCAGCCTCCTCCAGCTTCCCAGCCAGCCATACAGCCTCCGCCACGAAAGACTGTTTCTCCTCTCTGGAGCCATAAGCCGAATAAATCTCCCTTTCTCCCTTAAGGTGCTTGATTTTGGGTGTTCGCTCACAGTGACGCACAAGAGTAACTGCTACGCTGCTCATTAATCTAGATGCTACACAAAACTTCACAGGGAAAGAGTTTGGAAAACCCTGGAGTTGTTTGCTGTAGATCTCAAAAGTCCAGACATAGTGGTCAGTTCCACTTTTGACGAGGATGGGAAGGAAAGATGTGGATGGGGCTAGACCAACACCATCTTATCCCGGATGCCCAGGGACAGGCGTGGTGGGAAGGGAGCGTCCTAGCACTCTGTCATCTCCTATGGCCCCGAGGAAAGGACACTCCTCTCCCCAAGTCCCAGCAGCCAGCTCTGGGGGAGTTCACGCAGCTTCCAAGCGCAAGCAGTGACATGAAGGAGAGTGAAGGGGGTGGCATTGGCTGACCTTAGGGTGTACAGTGAAGCTGTGCCGAGTCTCCAAGAGAGAAATAGATTTTTACAGTCACTGGTTGAACATTACACTGCCGCCTGCCCGGACAATGTCAGGGTGTGTTGGAGTCGACTCTGAGCAGGCTGCCAGCTCTCTGCAGAGATCGAAGTTCAGTTCTAACCTGAACCCTCAGTGCTCAGAATACAGCACTTCTGCCAGGCCAGTTCCCTTCACATTAAATCAAACTCCATCTTCTTCCCTCTGCCCCTGCCCCTCAGACACAAGTATTCACGTACATGTCACCTTCATGCACACACCACACAGCTGTGCATATCAAGAAGCCGAGGACTGAGCAACCTCTGTTTTAAACCAGTGACTTCAGAGAGTATAACAGCAGGAGCTGGAGGAGTAGCTCAGGGGCTAAGCCTCTGCCTTGCAGGCAGAAGAAGGTCCTGAGTTCGGATCTTAGACCCTACTTAGACTCTGGGCAGAAGTGGGGGCAGCCTGCATTTCTGATCCTGGTAGGGCAGAGCCTGTGAATCCAGGGGCAGAGTAAACAAGGAGGAGGTGGAGGCGGTCCGTGGTGGTTCCCGAATTCGCCTGTGGTTCTACACACACACACACACACACACACACACACACACACACACACACACACGCGCGCACACACACACACGCACAATTGAATAAATAATAAAAAAAAAGAGAGTATAACAGCAACTTTATAACCAAGGAGAGGGACAGACCTTTTGTGCGTGCACACATCCACATCCAGCCAAGTGCTGCGTGAGCGACACCTCCAACCTGTGATGATGCTCACTCGGGTGCAACGGTTGGGGGACACCCTCCTCCATGGCAATGCTATGGGTGTCATTTCCTTATGTGACAGTGCCCCAGGACAATGCATAGCAGGCCCATCAGAATGCAGGACACACACGGACACACACACACAGTGGTGAGAACTTCGCTGAGCCCTTGTTAGGTGTCAGCCATGGAGCTGCATTTCTCACGGGGTGAGTAAGACACTTAGTCCAGGCTGGGGACACAGTTCGGCTGGGAGACGGCCAGCCAGCCCCGGAGGCACAAAGCTCAAGGCTCAGATCGCCAGCACTGCATAGAGCAGGTGCAGGGGTGCATGCCTGGAACCCACAGCCCAGGACGTGATGGCAGGAGGGACAGAAATTTAAGGTCACACTCAGTTATGCAGCAGGTTCAAGGCTAGCTTGGGTTATAGGAGAGCTTCCTTCAAAGGAAGAAAGAGAGAGAGAGACAGACAGACAGACTTAACTCTTACAACTGCCATTGAGAAACTGGTGCTGTTACAGCCACTTACAGATGATAAAGTCAACGGTGAGGAACGGCCAGCCAGCACGTGGCCGCGTAGCCGTGGGAATCTAGGTCCACCCACCTCCAGCACGCACATTCCCCACACGGCCTGTGGCTGCCTCCATCCGTCGGCGCGGTGGCCAGCAAAGCACGGCCCACCTCCCGCCCGCTTTGATCCCCTCTGGTACCATTGCCCCAATTCTGTTCACTGCACATTCATGTTGAAAGGGGAAACGCCGGTCCCCTCTCTCAGGATGGATCTGAGCTCAGGACTCTCTTTAAGAGAGACAAGAGCCACAGGAAGGGGCAGCCCCCCTCGGTTTGCCTTTTACATCAGGGCACAAGCATTTCATTTCCTTAGTTCTGCTGCAAGAGCCGAGAAACGACCATCGCATTAGCTGAAGTAATCGCAGCCACGGTACAAACGACTCCCAAGGTTCAGTCCTTTTAACCTCAAGACATTTAGTTCTCGCTTACATAACTGTTGAACACAGACTTGCAAAAAGCTGAGAGCTGGGGGTTTAAGGAGGGGGGGACCCTCCCAGGTCACCGCCCTCGCACAGCACTGGTCCCTGTGCGGTGGAGGAAATCTGCAAGACACTTTCTACCTCTGCTGTGTGGAACACCCGCGGCCGCTTGGGGCCTGACACGCTACCCTACCGGGAGTTACTGAGGAGCCCCACTTCTGTCGGAGTTGGGGCTCATGGCTCAAGATCTTCTGCATCCCTTTTCCAATGGTCTGGATTCCTTTTCCAATAGCCGTCACAGCTTTGATACTCCTGAGCACAGGTAAGGATTAAAGTCAGCTTTGACTCCTTGGGGTACAGGAAGTGGATCGGAGCAGCAAGTCCAGGACCACCTACTGAGCCCGCATGTGGCATCCTGTAAGAATTCTACCTGGAGCTGAAGAGGTGAGACCCAGCTCCCCAACTCCTTCTCAAGTGGCTTGGTGTTGGGTCTCCCTTGGGGATTAATTTTGATGGCAAGAAGGGAGAGTCTTGGCTCCTACGATCTGGGAGTAGAGGCGGATTTAGAGGCCTGAAAGTAGGGGGCTCCAGTCTCCCCTCAAATACAGCCAGTAGCCTCTATGCTGGAGCCCCGGGAAGGACCATTCCCTTTATCCTCGGGCCTGGGTTGGGGCCTCTCTGCCTCTCGGTAGTTGCCTGTATCTTCGCTCCAACCAGATCCACTTGACTGCTGGGGGCAGAGGCACCCCCAGAGGGTAAGGCTCTGTCTTGCTCGAACTGGTAGACTAGTTCTCTGCCCAGAACCCTCACGCCCTGGTAATGCCCCTGGCCTGCATCCTGGTGTTTGGTCCCCCGGCGACTCTGGTCTCTTCCCTGACTGAGAGCAGGAAGAAGAAACTACTCTGGACATTCTATGTGCTCCTCATAGAATTTTCTACGCACGACGATGCTTACTGTGTAACTTACATGTCATATTCTGTCTCTACTGTCTACACAGTCTACAAAGAAAGTGGCTTCTCATTCACATCTGTACTGTGTGTGCACACACAGCATGTGGTCTTGGGAAGTGTTGCTGAGTGAACACTTTTTAGGAGAATGAGTTTGTAAATAGATGAGTCAATAAGCAAAGATGAATGGGACAAAAATAAGCAGGAAGTGAATATGTGGATGTCAGTGAAAGCGGCAGACAGACGGCCAGGTGCCTTCAGCTAACCACTCCTCCCTTCTGAGGAAATAAAGCTTTGTACATTGTCAGTCAATAAAAAGATATATTTATCAGCTAGACAGTTCCCAAGTCCTGTGACCCAATCAAACACAAGTAATGGTGTGGCCTGAGATCTCAAAGAGAATCCTTTCTTATGGCCTGGAAGATACGATGGCTTGTTCTTAGCAGCTACATTGTGCAATGAGGTGACGACTTGGAAGAGAAAAAAAAAAAAAAAAACACATAGAAAACAGGAAGCAGAAGCAGACCAAAGTCCAGGCCTCTGTTGATTATTGTGAGAGGTAGTGTTACTAGTCAATTTGACAAGATCTGGAATTACCAGAGCGACAAGACTCCAGGCAGTCTTGTGGGGGGGAGGGGAGGTATTATCTTGGTTAGGTTAATTGAAGTTGGAAGACCCATGTAAACGGGGCATGCTATCGAGACATGAATCCTTGTCTCCTAGCAAAGAAATAGCATTCATTGTTCCTAACTTCAGATACAACATGATAGGCTGCTTCAAGGTGACAAGCAGGACGTCCCCACCATGATAGCATAGCATAGCATAGCATAGCATAGCATAGCATAGCAAGCATAGCATAGCATAGCATAGCATAGCATAGCATAGCGTATAGTATAGTATAGTGTTTATAGTATAGTATAGTGTTATCGTATAGTATTAGTATAGTATAGAACATAGTATAGTGTAATACAGTGTAATATGGTATACCCGCAGACTGTGAGCCAAAATAAACCCATTCTCCCTTGAGTTGTTTCTGCCAGGGTATTTTATCACAAAACAGGAAAAGTAACTAAGACAGCGAAGAAGTCGCAATAGTACATCGTCTTCCTTTGGACTTCCTGCATATAGGAAACTTTCATGTGTGGTTCAGTGGTTTGTTATTTTTAGTAAATATACCTGAATCACATCCACCTGAACGCTGCTCTCCGAAGACCAACCCAAAGTCAGAACATGGAGTGAGAGAATCGTAATCCTTCTCAAAGACAATAAATGGGGATGGGCCCTGATCACCACCTGCTAGACTTGTGGGAGGCGCACGAACCTCGGATTTCATGTAAGTCCCAAGAGTTTGAGGAAATGTCCCCATGAAACCCACTGGTGACAGAGGGTCCTGGTGTCCTCATGCTGTGGGCAGCCAGCATTTAGTTCTGCAAAGTGGAGTGGGCAGCGAGAGACCTTACCTCCACCAGAGAGTGCCAGTGTGCAATGGGCTTCCGAGGATACGACAGCATCTCGCTCCAGTGGTCTCTGCCCAGCCGCTCGGCCTCGTTGCCTACTTGACACACGCCGATGACCTCATTGTGACCTACACTGTGAAAATGGCCCACAATAGTTTTTTCTTAAAACTTTGGTAGATGAAAGCAATAAACACTCAATTAAACTGATGTCGGGAAGGAGGAATGAGTGGGTCCTCCCACCCCATTTTCTAATTTAAAACTGCAGCCCAAGTTTAACAGCAAAAAGGCCCTAGGATCCAGTATTGAACCTGGCTTTCCACGGGTTCACTGGGGTGAACCACAAGTGCTGACACGGTTCACTTGGCTCCAAGAACCCTATGTTCAAGAAGAACTCGGATCTGTGCTAAGAATACCAGCTCTGACTGGAGACTCAGCTGACTTCCAGATCCACGCAACGAAAAGGCAGCATCGGAAAGAAGTGTCTTGCTGGAATGACCACCAAATCCCCGCAAGAGACAGGCAAGGAAAGGATGGGTGATAGAGGAACTCTAAGTCTGTAGCCAAGGGTCCTGACCGCAAATGGAGCCTAGTGGAGGAGGATCCTGGGTCTTCTTGCTCCCTGGGTCATTAGAGAACTTTGCCTTCATCTTATACTCTTCTCTCATTCTTTCCACATACAGCCTTGGTTCTTACACCCAATTTCCCTTAGTTAAAACCCTTGGAGGGGGCGTCTACCTGGGGTCATTGTTTTGTTCTTTAGCAATGAGAAAATGAGAGAAGAAGAGAGAGAAGAAGAGGAGAGAGAAGAGGAGAGAGAGGGGAGAGCGAGAGAGAGGAGAGAGAGAGAGAGAGAGAGAGAGAGAGAGAGAGAGAGAGAGAGAGAGAGAGAGAGAGAGGAGAGGAGAGAGATTGCACACCACATGTATTGGCACATGGGTGGAGATTAGAGGATGACTTTAGGAATCAGTTCTTTCCTCCTTCCACCATGTGGGCTTCCAGGGATCAAACTCAGGTTTCTAGGCTTGTGAGCAGGTGCCTTACCCACTAAGCTATCTCATTGGTTCCTTATTACACGGACCTCAAAATAGAAAGGCCGAAGTTTGACTTGCTAGCCTTGGGTTGAAAGGAGCTTGGGATGTGAAAGACATGCGTGATGGAAGTCAGAGCTGGAGGGGCAGAAGTGAAGATGGGCAGGGGAATCCTGTGGTGGTGCATGTATGTGTGGGAAGCGGGGTGGGAGGGAGGAGGCAGAGAGATAGAGAGAGAGAGAGAGAGAGAGAGAGAGAGAGAGAGAGAACTTGGTGTGCACACAAAGTGCTGTCCTCTGGTCTCGGCTTCAGTGAGCACCCAGGGCAGTAAAGCCAGGGAGCCAGAGTTGTCATAATAGGATCAACAGATAATGTCCCTAGAGTCATGTCTGCCCGACTAGTGAGCTTTACTAGTAGTTTTTAGACAACAGCTGTTCAGACATAGTGGGGAGACAGGGCATCTCTAGTGCATCTAGATAAAAAATAAAACCAAAAAAACCTTCCCAAGCACATGCTGTCAGCCAGGCCTTCTCCCGAAGGCTCTACACGTATTACTCATTGACCCTCAGTAGCCCTTGGTAACTAAGGATGTTTAGAGATCTGGCTTGACCTGATTAGATAATAAGGAGGACTCAGAAAACCATTATCCAGCAGATTCTCCATTCAGGGCTGCGAGGTAACCAAAAGCAGAATACAGGCCTGGCATCTCTCACCTGCATTTTGCATCTCTCTCCTTTGCTTAAATTGGGGTTGGCCACTCAAGGGATATCTGTCTAATCCTCCAAAGGATATCTGGGGATGGAGCTCAGTTGCTGAGTGTTGGCCTAGCAGGCACAAAGCGCTGGGTCCACTTTCCAGCACTGCAGTGAAACGCAGTGTGATAGCTAATGCTTGCACCCCCAACAGGGGGTCAGGAAGGAGGATTGGAAGTTCAAGGTCATTCTCAAGGTCAGGCAGCCTGGACTACAAGAGACTCTGTCTCAAAAACAAAACAAACATTTTTGCAGTAATTGGAAGGATGTGGTCTGTCTGTTATCTCTGGGATACTTTCCTCTTCCTTCCTGAAGAGATGAGTAACTCCTGTCCAGTTGTGTAGGGGCGGGGTAAAGGGTGGGGACGGGGTGCATGGGATTTTTAAGTCTACATGCCTCAAAATCAGATCTATGCAGAAGCTCTATGCTGCCACGGACTTTTCCAGGCCAGATTCATGAGTTTAGTGGTAATTAAATTGAGGCAGAGATACATAATCAGATTTGTCAATGCAGGAACCTGGCAATAGCTGAAAAGTGCCAGTGTAGCCCTCCACAGTCGTGGGCAATGTCCCCTCCTGGGACCTGACACTACAGAGCTGTGTAACATCCAGGAGATGAGATGAGGCCCGTGGCCAGTACGGGCAGCTGCACGCCATAGGCAGCCGTTCAGCAGACATGTTCACGTGCGCGTCTGCTGCAAAACACGCAGGTCACCAACGCGCTGCTGCTGCACTGACACTTCAGACGTAGGCGAGATTTTCAGCCACAAATCATATTTGTAAGATGATATTAGAAGTCAGAATAATTTTTTTTTCTAATTGTGCCCAGACCACGTGGGAGGTTTCTAATTAAAAAGAGACTTTGCATTTCAGTCTAAGGACTGGTTTAACATGTATAATTCCCTGTTGGTGCTTCCTTTGCATATTAAAATGACTGTTTTCCAAATCTGTCCTTTAAATACACAATTGGCTACAATGCAGGCTATAAATATCTCTTCTGTGCTGTATTAATTAAAGAGTCTAGCATCTTATACATTTTAATGTACCCTGTCATCCACACTGATGCTAGCATTTTCAAGAGAACATTTCTGTGTTTGCTTTCAGACTTAAGCGGATGGAAATGATCTTTACCAAACACTGTGCAAGAAGGGGGAAAAAAAGAGATTGAAGTCATGTATTTAGAAATGTTGACCGTCTGGCTAAAGTAATCATTCTGCTGCTCTGGGTAGAAGCTTTTGGTAAAGGTAGTCAGGATTGCTCAGTGGAATACAAAACATACAGGGCTATGGCTTCTCTACATGGACGTACCCAAGGTGGGCAGAGATGGAAGGAAAGAGGCGGGATATGAGAGGATGGAGGGGGAGAAAGGGAAGAGAGGGAGAGGCGAGAACAGAAGAGGTGAAGTGCGCTGTAACGTGTGGACCACTGACTCCTTGTGCTCTGTATCTCATGTGCTGTCCATCTCATTACTCCCTATGAGCCCACGGCTGGCTGCTACCCTCTCTGCCCTTCCTTCTCAGAGAACAGCAGGCTAGCACGGAGAGGGAGCCCCAGGCATCTCACCGGTCATAGTCCATGACAGCTATGGACAAGTGGATCTGGTCGATGCTCTCAGGGGGGACGTCAAAGACTATGGCTTCATTGTAAACAGGATTGAGTGTGTTCCTCTTGGTGGACGTTTTCCTCTTCTTCAGTCTGCGGCCGTCGCACATCAGAGAGACTTTCACGTAGGGATCTGCATGGACCACGAGAAGCAGGGGTAAGGTGAGGATAAATGCAGAGGATAGTGTGCATGGGCTACGGAGGCAGAACCCCTTTCTCTGGCTAGAGACTAGAATTTGAGGGTTTTAATTCGTGTGATATGTGGGCAGGGACCATTCAAGATAATTAAGTTATTCATTCAAGGAAGAAAAGCACGGACACTATCTCCTCAAAATGCACGAATTTAAAAATAGGGTGCAAACATCTGCATATCAAATTAGAAACTAGTCAATGATTAGGACTGCCTGTCTGAAATGAAGAGGAGACGATATCAGGGTTGGACCTTTTGACCTTGACTCTGGCCAGGAATTTTTACGGTCAGGATTCAAGAAAGGGGAATTTTTAGTTGGGGTTTGTGAATTTTGAGAGATTGGCAGATGCCAAGTAGCGAGCTGCGCAGGCGACGCGGTGTTAGGGCGGAGGGCTCGTGGTCTTGTGCGTGTGTCTCAGGCTGGCTTGGTGGGGGGGCACTTGTGGCCATAGGGTTAGCTCTGCCTGTGGGGGTCCTTCTAGTCTTGCCAACCAACACGCCGTCTGCTTTATGG
>JALPQD010000228.1:3311188-3537925 GCA_023101885.1 Typhlomys cinereus | reverse complement strand
CCGCTGCCTCCTCCTCCTCCCCCTCTCTTTCTCCTCTTCCTCTTTCCTCTTCCTCCCTTTTTTTCTCCTCCTCCTCTTCTTCCTCCTTCTCCTCCTCTTCCTCCTCCTCTCTCTCCTCCTCCTCCTCCTCTTCTTCCTCCTTTTTCCTTCCTCCTCTCTCTTCCTCCTTCTCCTCCTCCTCCTGTTTCCTCCTCCTCTTCCCCTCCTTTTCCTCCTCTTCTTCTCCTCCTCCTCCTCCTCTTTTTCTCCTCCTCCTCAATGGAAGCAGTCAAGGCAGGAGGTTGGGTGAGGTGACCTTCCCAAACTGAATCTGTGCTTCTAAAAATAGAAGCATCCTCGGAGAACCCAGAGGGGAGGGGTGGCCGTGGATGTTGCGGGCCAGAACCCGCGTCCCCAGGGCACTGTCAGCCCGGAACTGTATTAATTAGACACAGACACCCAGCTCCGTCACCTCAGGTGTCTCTCTGAAATTGAAACTAAATGAACTGGCTTGTTTCCCCCCTTCCTGGTTATACTCTCCAAGGGCTAAAAAAGGAGAAAGCAACTCTCATCTTCTGACCTACTTGGATGGTTGCACGTCGCCCGGGGAGATGTCTACCCCAGCAGAGTAGACATGCTCCTTAGAGACACACTCAAGAAGGGAAAGGATTTGGCAAAGTGGGACCCTGGAGGGAGAAGGCAGGCAGCAGGGCCGGGGGAGGGGTCTGGACCCCAAGCTTTTCGCCCTGCATGGAGACTGCAGGGCAATTCAGACTGCCTCTAAGATTCCAGGATCTGCTGGAGCTCTGTGCAGTTCAGGGGGTGTAGGGCAGAGGGAAGTGGAGAGCATTAAACTCTGGGGGGCTTGTTTGGAGAGGACCATGTATAAAGGGAGCAAGCATGCCCACTGGTGTGGGGCATTGTTTGAAAGACCGCAAGAAATCATGGTATGTGAAGAATGCCGGAGTCATTCTGAGCTGAGCAGCCCCATCGGGCTCCCCTTTGCACAGCTTTGTGCACAGAACCCTCTGTGGACTGCCACCGTGATAAGAGCGTGGCACATGGGGAGCTTCTCTGTGCAGGGGGGCGGGTAGGGGGCTGTGTGCACACACAGGAGAACCAGTGTGCAGCTGTGCAGAGCTGCATGTGGGCAGGGTATGTGCTGGCTGGAGGCTGCGGACGGACTACTGAACTCCGCTGTCGCAAACTGAGCGGTCTCCCCCTTCTCACAGGGACGCTCCATGGTTAAAGCTGGCTGCGGGAAGGGGAGCCGCTTTCTTCAATGGCATAGTCATCAACATCATCAACACGCAAGCGTCCAGCAAGCGCCCAGGCACACATTAATGCAGACAGCTCTTGTTAAACTCAGCAAGTCTCAAAGACAAAAGTTGAAGGACGGTTGTTGAGAAGAGGTTTTCATTAGCAGGAGTGGGGTGAGATACGGTGACACAGGGTAAAAATGAGTAAAACTGGCTGTGCACATATATGAAACTGGAAATTTTAAAAGGGCTTGTGCGTCCCTCCTGAGGGTCCCCATTACAGGTGTGTAATCTCCATGTGACATGAAAGGGAAGAGACACCAAGAGCTTATGAGCTGAGCAGAAGAAGAAGGGCTCCTTCCAGGGCTGCCTGTGCGCACACAGGTGTGTGTGTGTGTGTGTGTGCGCGCGCGTGCATGCGCACACACCTGTGGAGGCCCGAAGGGTGACATTGGCAATCACCTTGGATTGTTCTACCTCTTACTCTTCAGCTTCCCAGGCTCCACCTTCCAGGACTGGAATTATAGGTAGCTGCCAGATCTGCCCGGCATTTTTGCCTGGGATCTGGGGATTCAAACTCAGGTCTTTTCGCTTGTGAGGCAAAGGCTTTAACTCCTGAGCCAGTCTCCCCCCCCCCCCCGAAGGTGCTTTCTAATGCTGTTGTGTATGCTTTCTCAACAGGACAATGTGGATCTTGGAGAGCTGATGTTTTCCCTCTGCTATCTTCCAACTGCTGGAAGATTGACCATCACCATCATAAAGGCAAGGAATTTAAAGGCCATGGACATAACAGGAGCTTCAGGTGGGACATTAAGCGCATCACCGTGACGGTTAGTGCTCACTGTCAGGCTAATTCCTAGGAGATGAACCTTCAAGCATCCCTGGGAGGGATTATCGAGATCAAGTTAACCTCTGAAGAAGTCTCTCAACGGGATTACCATGATTATGGTCATCGATGTGGGAAGTCATTGATAGTGGGGGATTCCCTGAGCAAGACATTCTGAGCGGCATAATGTGAAGAAAGCAAGCTGAGCTCTAGCGTGCATCCGTTGCTCTCAGCCTCTTGCCCGAAGATGGGCGTCTCTTGCTCCTGCCCCCTTGACTTTCCTGCCATGTTGGACTGAAGCCCCGAGCTGTGAGCAGGAATAAATTTTTCTCCCTTAAATTGCTTTTGCCAGAGTATTGATCACAGCATCAGGAAAAGAAACGAAGACAATTGGAAAGTTTCTAATGCAGTAAATTGACTCTGGAACTAAACTACCTTAGGTTTAATCCCACGCCTACCACCTAAAAGGTGTGTGATCTTAGACAAATTACCGTCTCTCGGCTTCAGATTTCCAACTGTAGAATAAGAGTAAGATCAGTATGTGGCTCTCTGAGTTGTATGATTAGTGAGTTGATGTGATAAAACAGTGTGTGGTATGTATAAGATGCTATATATCATATTAGTTGACTCTTGAGTCCTTTCCCCCCACATTACTGTGAGGTGGGACTTACAATTGCTCATGCTTAGTGTGTCTAGCTGGATCTTCCCCCATCACCATCTTAGGTTGGACACAATCTTACTGCCTTATGAAAGTGAACTATAGGGCTGAGGAGATGGTTAAAATGTTTGTCATGCAAACAAAAAGACAGGAGTTCATTTCCCCAGATAGCACACACACACACACACACACACACACACACACACACACACACACACATGCTGTGCTACTATGATGGCCTGCCTGATCAGAGCCTGGGAGACCCCAAAGCAAACCTGCTAGCCAGACGAACCCTGTCAGTGAGTTTAGAAACACAGCCTCAAAATAGTAAGGCGGAGGAGTGATAGAGGATGATTCCCACTGTCATCCTTGGACATCCACATGTATGTGCACTCACAGGAACATGTGTGAGTACCCGTGTATGTGTGTGTACGTTATATATGCAAGAACCTGTGTGGATACATGAAATCCATGTACCTACATACAGTATACATATGTGTACAGGAATACGTGTGGGCATGTGTACATGCACGTGGGGGGTTACAGGAAAGTGTATGTGTACATTGCATGCTCGTTCACGTGTGTGTGCACGCGCGTGCGCGTTCGTGTGTACATGTGTATGGAGGTGTGAGATCAAGCCATTTATCATTTCTTTGATACTGTTTGGGGACAGGGTCTCTCACGGGGAACTGGGACTCCCCTGATTAGGCTAGTCTGGCTGGCCAGCAAGCCCCGGGATCTTCTGTCTCCACCTACCTAACCACGGGGCTAAAGATGCAAATCTCACGGCCAGTTTTATATGTAGGATCAGTTCTCACGCTTGCATAGAAACACTTTTCCTACTGAGTTCTCTCTCTCTCTCTCCACTGCCAAGATGCAATATATACACTATAGTCTCGGTCCTACACTCCAGAGTATTTCAAAGGAGAAAAAAAAATGTGGCCTCCCGAAGGTGAAGAGTCAGGGCGTGTGTGGTTTGGCAGAGAACTAGAAGACTCCCATCAGGGCAGGAGGCTAGGACGCGCTGAGTGGGCCACAAGTGCCCCTCCAGAGCAGAGGCCAGCCTGGGTAGGTGACACAGGCTCAGCAAGGACCGTGAGCCTGAATCCTCTCCTCCCGGTGAACGAGCTGCTTCTCCTTCGCACGCCCACTGGAGGTGGCTCAGGGGCTCTCTGGACTTGGGGCATCTGCCTCCAGATGCTCTCTAGGAATTCACAAACCCCAAGACTATAAAAAATTCCCTTTCTTGAAGTCCTGACCTTTAGGAAAATATTTCCTGGGGTGGCTCATAGTCAGAGGTGCCAAAGTTGTTTCCAAGTCCCTGGAAATATCTGTGCATTCCTCTTCATTTTCTAGACAGGCAGGTCCTGAATTCTAGTTGGAATATTTTCTAATTTGATAGCAGATGTTTGCACCCTATTTTTAAATTCGTGCATTTTGAGGAGATAGTGTCCTGTGCTTTTCTTCCTTGAATGAATAACTTAATTATCTTGAATGGTCCCTGCCCACATATCACACGAATTAAAACCCTCAAATTCTAGTCTCTAGCCAGAGAAAGGGGTTCTGCCTCCGTAGCCCATGCACACTATCCTCTGCATTTATCCTCACCTTACCCCTGCTTCTCGTGGTCCATGCAGATCCCTACGTGAAAGTCTCTCTGATGTGCGACGGCCGCAGACTGAAGAAGAGGAAAACGTCCACCAAGAGGAACACACTCAATCCTGTTTACAATGAAGCCATAGTCTTTGACGTCCCCCCTGAGAGCATCGACCAGATCCACTTGTCCATAGCTGTCATGGACTATGACCGGTGAGATGCCTGGGGCTCCCTCTCCGTGCTAGCCTGCTGTTCTCTGAGAAGGAAGGGCAGAGAGGGTAGCAGCCAGCCGTGGGCTCATAGGGAGTAATGAGATGGACAGCACATGAGATACAGAGCACAAGGAGTCACGTGGTCCACACGTTACAGCGCACTTCACCTCTTCTGTTCTCGCCTCTCCCTCTCTTCCCTTTCTCCCCCTCCATCCTCTCATATCCCGCCTCTTTCCTTTTCATCTCTGCCACCTTGGGTACGTCCATGTAGAGAAGCCATAGCCCTGTATGTTTTGTATTCCACTGAGCAATCCTGACTACCTTTACCAAAAGCTTCTACCTAGAGCAGCAGAATGATTACTTTAGCCAGACGGTCAACATTTCTAAATACATGACTTCAATCTCTTTTTTTCCCCCTTCTTGCACAGTGTTTGGTAAAGATCATTTCCATCCGCTTAAGTCTGAAAGCAAACACAGAAATGTTCTCTTGAAAATGCTAGCATCAGTGTGGATGACAGGGTACATTAAAATGTATAAGATGCTAGACTCTTTAATTAATACAGCACAGAAGAGATATTTATAGCCTGCATTGTAGCCAATTGTGTATTTAAAGGACAGATTTGGAAAACAGTCATTTTAATATGCAAAGGAAGCACCAACAGGGAATTATACATGTTAAACCAGTCCTTAGACTGAAATGCAAAGTCTCTTTTTAATTAGAAACCTCCCACGTGGTCTGGGCACAATTAGAAAAAAAATTATTCTGACTTCTAATATAATCTTACAAATATGATTTGTGGCTGAAAATCTCGCCTACGTCTGAAGTGTCAGTGCAGCAGCGTTGGTGACCTGCGTGTTTTGCAGCAGACGCGCACGTGAACATGTCTGCTGAACGGCTGCCTATGGCGTGCAGCTGCCCGTGCTGGCCACGGGCCTCATCTCATCTCCTGGACGTTACACAGCTCTGTAGTGTCAGGTCCCAGGAGGGGACATTGCCCACTGACTGTGGAGGGCTACACTGGCACTTTTCAGCTATTGCCAGGTTCCTGCATTGACAAATCTGATTATGTATCTCTGCCTCAATTTAATTACCACTAAACTCATGAATCTGGCCTGGAAAAGTCCGTGGCAGCATAGAGCTTCTGCATAGATCTGATTTTGAGGCATGTAGACTTAAAAATCCCATGCACCCCGTCCCCACCCTTTACCGCCCCTACACAACTGGACAGGAGTTACTCATCTCTTCAGGAAGGAAGAGGAAAGTATCCCAGAGATAACAGACAGACCACATCCTTCCAATTACTGCAAAAATGTTTGTTTTGTTTTTGAGACAGAGTCTCTTGTAGTCCAGGCTGCCTGACCTTGAGAATGACCTTGAACTTCCAATCCTCCTTCCTGACCCCACCTGTTGGGGGTGCAAGCATTAGCTATCACACTGCGTTTCACTGCAGTGCTGGAAAGTGGACCCAGCGCTTTGTGCCTGCTAGGCCAACACTCAGCAACTGAGCTCCATCCCCAGATATCCTTTGGAGGATTAGACAGATATTCCTTGAGTGGCCAACCCCAATTTAAGCAAAGGAGAGAGATGCAAAATGCAGGTGAGGGGCTGGAGAGGTGGCTCAGGGGTTAAGCCTCTGCCTTGCAAGCAGAAGGTCCTGAGTTCGGATCCTAGACCCCACGTATAGATGCCAGGCGGAAACGAGGGCGGCCTGCATTTCCGGTCCTGGTAGGGCGGAGCCTGTGACCCCCGGGGCAGAGTAAACAAGGAGAAGGTGGAGGCGTCCATGGTGGTTCCCGAATTCGTCCGTGGTTCTACACACACATGCATACACACACGCACACACATGCATACACACATACAATTGAATAAATAATAAATAAAAAAAATTTAAAAAAAAAAAAAAAATGCAGGTGAGAGATGCCAGGCCTGTATTCTGCTTTTGGTTACCTCGCAGCCCTGAATGGAGAATCTGCTGGGTAATGGTTTTCTGAGTCCTCCTTATTATCTAATCAGGTCAAGCCAGATCTCTAAACATCCTTAGTTACCAAGGGCTACTGAGGGTCAATGAGTAATACGTGTAGAGCCTTCGGGAGAAGGCCTGGCTGACAGCATGTGCTTGGGAAGGTTTTTTTGGTTTTATTTTTTATCTAGATGCACTAGAGATGCCCTGTGTCTCCCCACTATGTCTGAACAGCTGTTGTCTAAAAACTACTAGGTAAAGCTCACTAGTCGGGCAGACATGACTCTAGGGACATTATCTGTTGATCCTATTATGACAACTCTGGCTCCCTGGCTTTACTGCCCTGGGTGCTCACTGAAGCCGAGACCAGAGGACAGCACTTTGTGTGCACACCAAGTCTCTCTCTCTCTCTCTCTCTCTCTCTCTCTCTCTCTCTCTGCCTCCCTCCCACCCCGCTTCCCACACATACATGCACCACCACAGGATTCCCCTGCCCATCTTCACTTCTGCCCCTCCAGCTCTGACTTCCATCACGCATGTCTTTCACATCCCAAGCTCCTTTCAACCCAAGGCTAGCAAGTCAAACTTCGGCCTTTCTATTTTGACGTCCGTGTAATAAGGAACCAATGAGATAGCTTAGTGGGTAAGGCACCTGCTCACAAGCCTAGAAACCTGAGTTTGATCCCTGGAAGCCCACATGGTGGAAGGAGGAAAGAACTGATTCCTAAAGTCATCCTCTAATCTCCACCCATGTGCCAATACGTGTGTGTGTGCAATCTCTCTCTCCCCTCTCTCTCTCTCTCTCTCTCTCTCTCTCTCTCTCTCTCTCTCTCTCTCATTTTCTCATTGCTAAAGAACAAAACAATAACCCCAGGTAGACGCCCCCTCCAAGGGTTTTAACTAAGGGAAATTGGGTGTAAGAACCAAGGCTGTATGTGGAAAGAATGAGAGAAGAGTATAAGATGAAGGCAAAGTTCTCTAATGACCCAGGGAGCAAGAAGACCCAGGATCCTCCTCCACTAGGCTCCATTTGCAGGTCAGGACCCTTGGCTACAGACTTAGAGTTCCTCCATCACCCATCCTTTCCTTGCCTGTCTCTTGCGGGGATTTGGTGGTCATTCCAGCAAGACACTTCTTTCCGATGCTGCCTTTTCGTTGCGTGGATCTGGAAGTCAGCTGAGTCTCCAGTCAGAGCTGGTATTCTTAGCACAGATCTGAGTTCTTTGAACATAGGGTTCTTGGAGCCAAGTGAACCTGTGTCAGCACTTGTGGTTCACCCCAGTGAACCCGTGGAAAGCCAGGTTCAATACTGGATCCTAGGTCCTTTTTGCTGTTAAACTTGGGCTGCAGTTTTAAATTAGAAAATGGGGTGGGAGGACCCACTCATTCCTCCTTCCCGACATCAGTTTAATTGAGTGCTTATTGCTTTCATCTACCAAAGTTTTAAGAAAAAACTATTGTGGGCCATTTTCACAGTGTAGGTCACAATGAGGTCATCGGCGTGTGTCAAGTAGGCAACGAGGCCGAGCGGCTGGGCAGAGACCACTGGAGCGAGATGCTGTCGTATCCTCGGAAGCCCATTGCACACTGGCACTCTCTGGTGGAGGTAAGGTCTCTCGCTGCCCACTCCACTTTGCAGAACTAAATGCTGGCTGCCCACAGCATGAGGACACCAGGACCCTCTGTCACCAGTGGGTTCTCATGGGGACATTTCCTCAAACTCTTGGGACTTACATGAAATCCGAGGTTCGGTCTGCGCCTCCCACAAGTCTAGGAGGTGGTGATCAGGGCCCATCCCCATCTTTATTGTCTTTGAGAAGGATTACGATTCTCTCACTCCATGTTCTGATTTTGGGTTGGTCTTCGGAGAGCAGCGTTCAGGTGGATGTGATTCAGGTATATTTACTAAAAATAACAAACCACTGAACCACACATGAAAGTTTCCTATATGCAGGAAGTCCAAAGGAAGACGATGTACTATTGCGACTTCTTGGCTGTCTTAGTTACTTTTCCTGTTTTTGTGATAAAATACCCTGGCAGAAACAACTCAAGGGAGAATGGGTTTATTTTGGCACAGTCTGCGGGTATACCATATTACACTGTATTACACTATACTATGTACTATACTATACTAATACTATACGATAACACTATACTATACTATAAACACTATACTATACTAGCTATGCTATGCTATGCTATGCTATGCTATGCTATGCTATGCTATGCTATGCTATGCTATGCTATGCTATGCTATGCTATCATGGTGGGGACGTCCTGCTTGTCACCTTGAAGCAGCCTATCATGTTGTATCTGAAGTTAGGAACAATGAATGCTATTTCTTTGCTAGGAGACAAGGATTCACGTCTCGATAGCATGCCCCTCGTTTACATGGGTCTTCCAACTTCAATTAACCTAACCAAGATAATACCTCCCCTCCCCCCCACAAGACTGCCTGGAGTCTTGTCGCTCTGGTAATTCCAGATCTTGTCAAATTGACTAGTAACACTACCTCTCACAATAATCAACAGAGGCCTGGACTTTGGTCTTTCTGCTTTCCTGTTTTCTATGTTTTTTTTTTTTTTTCTTTTCTCTTCAAAGTCGTCACCTCATTGCACAATGTAGCTGCTAAGAACAAGCCATCGTGTCTTCCAGGCCATAAGAAAGGATTCTCTTTGAGTTCTCAGGCCACACCATTACTTATGTTTGATTGGGTCACAGGACTTGGGAACTGTCTAGCTGATAAATATATCTTTTTATTGACTGACAATGTACAAAGCTTTATTTCCTCAGAAGGGAGGAGTGGTTAGCTGAAGGCACCTGGCCGTCTGTCTGCCGCTTTCACTGACATCCACATATTCACTTCCTGCTTATTTTTGTCCCATTCATCTTTGCTTATTGACTCATCTATTTACAAACTCATTCTCCTAAAAATAGTGTTCACTCAGCAACACTTCCCAAGACCACATGCTGTGTGTGCACACACAGTACAGATGTGAATGAGAAGCCACTTTCTTTGTAGACTGTGTAGACAGTAGAGATAGAATATGGCATGTAAGTTACACAGTAAGCATCATCGTGCGTAGAAAATTCTATGAGGAGCACATAGAATGTCCAGAGTAAGTTTCTTCTTCCTGCTCTCAGTCAGGGAAGAGACCAGAGTCGCCGGGGGACCAAACACCAGGATGCAGGCCAGGGGCATTACCAGGGCGTGAGGGTTCTGGGCAGAGAACTAGTCTACCAGTTCGAGCAAGACAGAGCCTTACCCTCTGGGGGTGCCTCTGCCCCCAGCAGTCAAGTGGATCTGGTTGGAGCGAACACACAGGCAACTACCGAGAGGCAGAGAGGCCCCAACCCAGGCCTGAGGATAAAGGGAATGGTCCTTCCCGGGGCTCCAGCATAGAGGCTACTGGCTGTATTTGAGGGGAGACTGGAGCCCCCTACTTTCAGGCCTCTAAATCCACCTCTACTCCCAGATCGTAGGAGCCAAGACTCTCCCTTCTTGCCATCAAAATTAATCCCCAAGGGAGACCCAACACCAAGCCACTTGAGAAGGAGTTGGGGAGCTGGGTCTCACCTCTTCAGCTCCAGGTAGAATTCTTACAGGATGCCACATGCGGGCTCAGTAGGTGGTCCTGGACTTGCTGCTCCGATCCACTTCCTGTACCCCAAGGAGTCAAAGCTGACTTTAATCCTTACCTGTGCTCAGGAGTATCAAAGCTGTGACGGCTGTTGGAAAAGGAATCCAGACCATTGGAAAAGGGATGCAGAAGGTCTTGAGCCATGAGCCCCAACTCCGACAGAAGTGGGGCTCCTCAGTAACTCCCGGTAGGGTAGCGTGTCAGGCCCCAAGCGGCCGCGGGTGTTCCACACAGCAGAGGTAGAAAGTGTCTTGCAGATTTCCTCCACCGCACAGGGACCAGTGCTGTGCGAGGGCGGTGACCTGGGAGGGTCCCCCCCTCCTTAAGCCCCCAGGCTCTCAGCTTTTTGCAAGTCTGTGTTCAACAGTTATGTAAGCGAGAACTAAATGTCTTGAGGTTAAAAGGACTGAACCTTGGGAGTCGTTTGTACCGTGGCTGCGATTACTTCAGCTAATGCGATGGTCGTTTCTCAGCTCTTGCAGCGGAACTAAGGAAATGAAATGCTTGTGCCCTGATGTAAAAGGCAAACCGAGGGGGGCTGCCCCTTCCTGTGGCCTCTTGTCTCTCTTTAAAGAGATGTCCTGAGCTCAGATCCATCCTGAGAGAGGGACCGGCGCTTCCCCTTTCAACATGACTGTGCAGCGAACAGAATTGGGGCAATGGTACCAGAGGGGATCAAAGCGGGCGGGAGGTGTGGGCCGTGCTTTGCTGGCCCCCGCGCCGACGGATGGAGGCAGCCACAGGCCGTGTGGGGAATGTGCGTGCTGGAGGTGGGTGGACCTAGATTCCCACGGCTACGCGGCCACGTGCTGGCTGGCCGTTCCTCACCGTTGACTTTATCATCTGTAAAGTGGCTGTAACAGCACCAGTTTCTCAATGGCAGTTGTAAGAGTTAAGTCTGTCTGTCTGTCTCTCTCTCTCTTTCTTCCTTTGAAGGAAGCTCTCCTATAACCCAAGCTAGCCTTGAACCTGCTGCATAACTGAGTGTGACCTTAAATTTCTGTCCCTCCTGCCATCACGTCCTGGGCTGTGGGTTCCAGGCATGCACCCCTGCACCTGCTCTATGCAGTGCTGGCAATCTGAGCCTTGAGCTTTGTGCCTCCGGGGCTGGCTGGCCATCTCCCAGCCGAACTGTGTCCCCAGCCTGGACTAAGTGTCTTACTCACCCCGTGAGAAATGCAGCTCCATGGCTGACACCTAACAAGGGCTCAGCGAAGTTCTCACCACTGTGTGTGTGTGTCCGTGTGTGTCCTGCATTCTGATGGGCTGCTATGCATTGTCCTGGGGCACTGTCACATAAGGAAATGACACCCATAGCATTTGCCATGGAGGAGGGTGTCCCCCAACCGTTGCACCCGAGTGAGCATTATCACAGGTTGGAGGTGTCGCTCACGCAGCACTTGGCTGGATGTGGGTGTGTGCGCGCACAAAAGGTCTGTCCCTCTCCTTGGTTATAAAGTTGCTGTTATACTCTCTTTTTTTTATTATTTATTCAATTGTGCGTGTGTGTGTGCGTGTGTGTGTGTGTGTGTGTGTGTGTGTGTGTGTGTGTGTGTATGTGTGTGTGTGTATGTGTGTGTGTGTGTGTGTGTAGAACCACAGGCGAATTCGGGAACCACCACGGACCGCCTCCACCTCCTTCTTGTCTACTCTGCCCCTGGATTCACAGGCTCTGCCCTACCAGGATCAGAAATGCAGGCTGCCCCCACTTCTGCCCAGAGTCTAAGTAGGGTCTAAGATCCGAACTCAGGACCTTCTGCCTGCAAGGCAGAGGCTTAGCCCCTGAGCCACTCCTCCAGCTCCTGCTGTTATACTCTCTGAAGTCACTGGTTTAAAACAGAGGTTGCTCAGTCCTCGGCTTCTTGATATGCACAGCTGTGTGGTGTGTGCATGAAGGTGACATGTACGTGAATACTTGTGTCTGAGGGGCAGGGGCAGAGGGAAGAAGATGGAGTTTGATTTAATGTGAAGGGAACTGGCCTGGCAGAAGTGCTGTATTCTGAGCACTGAGGGTTCAGGTTAGAACTGAACTTCGATCTCTGCAGAGAGCTGGCAGCCTGCTCAGAGTCGACTCCAACACACCCCTGACATTGTCCGGGCAGGCGGCAGTGTAATGTTCAACCAGTGACTGTAAAAATCTATGTCTCTCTTGGAGACTCGGCACAGCTTCACTGTACACCCTAAGGTCAGCCAATGCCGCCCCCTTCACTCTCCTTCATGTCACTGCTTGCGCTTGGAAGCTGCGTGAACTCCCCCAGAGCTGGCTGCTGGGACTTGGGGAGAGGAGTGTCCTTTCCTCGGGGCCATAGGAGATGACAGAGTGCTAGGACGCTCCCTTCCCACCACGCCTGTCCCTGGGCATCCGGGATAAGATGGTGTTGGTCTAGCCCCATCCACATCTTTCCTTCCCATCCTCGTCAAAAGTGGAACTGACCACTATGTCTGGACTTTGAGATCTACAGCAAACAACTCCAGGGTTTTCCAAACTCTTTCCCTGTGAAGTTTTGTGTAGCATCTACATTAATGAGCAGCGTAGCAGTTACTCTTGTGTGTCACTGTGAGCGAACACCCAAAATCAAGCACCTTAAGGGAGAAAGGGAGATTTATTTGGCTTATGGCTCCAGAGAGGAGAAACAGTCTTTCATGGCGGAGGCTGTATGGCTGGCTGGGAAGCTGGAGGAGGCTACGTCACTGCAGACATCTTAGAGCTGAGAGCTGCAAACTGCTTGCTACAAAGCAGACTTTCCCCTGGAGATAGGGTGGGACTCATCCACCTCAAGGCCCACCCCCTGTGACCGCCTTCCTCCAGCAAGGCTCCACCTCTCCAAGGTGCCATGACTTTCCCAAACATATGAGACTGTGGGGGGCACATTTCAAACTGCGATAAGTAGTATGTTTGGTTTAATAGAGGTCCACGTGCAGACACCATTTAGTTAAATCATATTTTACTTTTCTGAGAGAATGAAGAAAGAGAATCCAGTCAGAATATATAGGCCGGGGATATGGCTTAGCGGTTAGAGCCATTGCTTCACAGCAAAAAGACCTGAGTTTACGATCATAGATCTGGGTGGTAGACTGAAGAGATGGCTCAGGGATTAAAATTTTGACTCAAAAGCAGAAGAACCTGAATTCAGATCCTGGATCCCACCTAAGAATGCCAGGCAGAAATAACAGCAGCCTGTACTCTAGCTGGGAAATCCCAGAGCAAAGCAAAAAAGGAGAAGAAGCAATCGAGAATGATCTCTGAAGTTACCCATAGGCCTCCATAGGGACACACATTGCCCTATGATATACACAGATACATACACAGACACGTGCAAAAAAAAATGTGAACAGATATGGTAGCAGTCATTAATTTTGGTCCTGGAAGATGGAGCCTGTGAAACCCCAAGGACACAGAATAATCTAGAATGATTTTTTATGTCACCCTCCACAGACACATTCACTCAAGTGACTTTCTTGTACACACACACACACACACACACACACACACACACACACTGACAAGGTGCGTGGTTCTAGATGCTAGGAGCCTAATCTGGGGTGCTCAGTGTGGATCTCTCTTCCTCTCCCCAGGCCCAACCTCTGTGCAAACATGTGTCTTAGTCTAGAAGGGTTTGTCACTAGCCTGAACCCACCTGGTGAAGCCTGTCACCCCACTCTACTCAGAGTGATACAGTGATCTAGGGCATCCCGACATGATCAAAATCCTCATTTTCACCTGTCGCCTCTCGGTGAGGTATGAATTAGAGCTGAAGGCCTAAAAGAAGTGTCAGTTATGCAGACTTGTCTGGAAGTTAACAAGCCCATGGCTTCTTTAGAGCATCTATCGTGGTTACCTTTCCTTTTGGTGCCGGGAGACAGTACTCAGACACAAGCAACTAAAGGGAGATTTATTTAATTTACAGTTCCAGGGGGGACATATAGTCCATCATGGCAGGTGACAGAAGTTGGAGGTGGCTCAGGTCACAGCCATCATCATGGAGGCTGAGAAAGGAAGCAGCAAACTGCAAGAGGAAGCAGGGCTCTATGACCGAGACCCCAAGACCTTCCCCCTGTGGCATGCCTTCCTCCAGCAGATGCGCCTCCGAAAGGTGCCCCGACCTTCCCACGCAGACAGCAGCTAAGGATTTAAACCACGAGCCTGGAGGGGGCAGTTCACGGTCACGTCCGGATGGCATCTCTGGGTATTTCTATCTAGTGCTCATAGGGCCCACCCGGAGTCTTCAGTGTGCAGAAAGCAGCTCCCTTCCCAGACTGGAAATGTGACTGGTGCCCACCTCTAGCCAGCAGATGGGGAGTGGAGTTCTTCGGAAGCAGGCTGGCAGGACAAGGAAACTAGTAGAATGAGCAAGAACTAGCCTTCAACACTCCCAACCCAAACTCAAGCAACGAGCGTGCTTCCCCAAGCAGGATTTGGGTGGGGCTGCAGGAAGCTGGGTGCCGTTGCAGACGTTCACAGTTATGAACCATCTCTCTCAGCCTGTGTGGGCTCGTGGGCCACGTTTGCCTTTGGCTTCTCCCTCAGCCAGTCTGAACCCCTCTGTCAAGCCTGAGTAAACCCCTCATCAGAGGCTCTGGACTGTCTCTTCCAGGCTAGCGAGAGCTCTCTTTCTGGTACACAACGTTTCTTCTGTACCTGAGGCATAGGTTGTGAATACCCAGGCTTTTCCCGAACATGTAAAGGAAATGTTTGGAGCGTAGAAGGATTTCTTTTCTCCCTACAAGGCCCAGCTTTAAGACTCGTTCCACAAGGGTCAGGCTAATCACTGACTTTGTGCTATCTGCCTTCGGCCTGCAAGTATATGGCATTGACCCAGTGAACGAAGCAGCATGATGTCTACATAACAAATGACCAGCCCGGTTACTCAGATACTGAGTTAGTGTCTGCTGAATGAGTGAAAGAATAAACAAATGATGTGTGAAAGGAAGCCTACTAGGTTCCGTTAATTCTCAAACTCTGACATCCCCCATTCATAAGAACCCAAAGTAGAAGTCAGTCCCAGGCGAAGTGTAAAAGGTACTGGGAATGAATTTGCAGCAGGCAGTTTAAATGGAGAAGGCCCTTATTAAGCTTCAAGCTTTAACTGCTTCTTAGACGTTCATGTTCTTAGAAGAACATGAACAAAGGTCATTTCCACCCTCCTCCTATGCAATGTCAGCTGATCTGTGTCAACTGAATGTCAACTGAATACAGCGGCTTTGTATTTTGAATATAGCTGAGATGTATTCAGAACAACAAAAGCTCCTTAGCAGAGCATGAAGGCGCCCCTCGCGCTGATAGGAGGGACCCCTTGAGCTGATAGAGAGCCTAAAATCCTCTGGATCTGCGTTTACGAGAGAGAGAGAGAGAGAGAGAGAGAGAGGAGAGAGAGAGGAGAGGAGAGAGGAGAGGGAGAGAGAAGGGAGAGAGAGGGAAGAGGGAGAGGAGAGGGAGAGGGGAGGGGAGGAGAGAGAGAGAGGGGGAGGAGAGGGAGGGGAGGACAGAGGACAGAGGACAGAGAGAGAAGAGGGAGAGAGAGAAGGAAGCACACAGATATCCCAGGGGCCAGTAGCAGCGCTGCACCCTGGGCGAAAACTGGGCGGAAGGGAGGAGGCCATTAGTCCTTGAGTTGCTTCTTTCCCCGGGAAACATTTCAGCAGCAATTTTACAAGGCAATGATTTGTTCCACCCATCCACGAAGATACAGAAGAAGAAAATAAAGGAACTTTTCTGGACAATAAGAAGAACTTTTTGAAACACTTTGACCCCTCCTCCCAAAAAACCCCAACTATTTTCAATGTTGGCGTTAGCATACCTGTGTCCACGAACATTTGTAAAGTCTTGAAGCAAATCTGGCTGCAAAGAATATAAAAAAATGTGATCTGAGAGCATTAGCAAACCTTTTCAAGTTGGTGCCAATGGATGTAAGTTGGCCGGATGCAGCTTAGGAAAGCGAGTGGGTTTGGGTTAATGAGTCTCTCTATTCTCACTGGTGGAGATATGGTCACAAGCAAAGCCAAGACTATTCAGACATTTCCAAGCAAGTCTTACCAGGTGTCGAGTTGTCTGTCCTCTTAAGAGGAGGATCCAGCTCTTTTCTCGTGTTAAGATGAGTGCAAAGCCGGAGCTAGGAATCATGGGTACTCAGGATAACCACAAGAGGCATAAAAGCTGACGGCAGTGTGATAGAAACCAGCATTTCTGCTGAGCACAAAGTCAACTGCATCTTGATTCTCTGCTGGTTCCAACAGCCTTGCTACAGCTCTCCGCCCTGCAGCGTGACCTCCGTTGCTCCCCAGGAGGGAGATGACCATGGACGTGAGTTCCAGGTCTTCAGAGGGTTCTGCTGGCACATGGAAGGGCTGATCTCCCCAAAGATGGAATCAGTCGGATGCTTCATGTGGCTGCTGCAAGAGCCATCACCAGTGCTCAGCTGCTAAGCTCTGAGGGAGGACGGTCCCTCGCCTGGGGCAAGGTGAAGTGCCCTGGCAGAGGGCATCCAGGAAGGCCTTTGCTCCAGGAAGGAGCTCTTTCAGAAGACCGGCTCCCGTCGGGATGCTTCCCCTCCCCCCCACCCAGGTGCCACCCACAGGACCTGCTGATGGGACGAAAGTAACTTTGCTGTTTTCCCAGTAACAGAAGAGGAAGGGCAGGGTCTGCTTTGCTGCTATTTTGAACTCTGGTTGTTAAGTGGCACTTTCAGTGTGACTTATAGGGGTGTTGGGAGTGGGAGGAGCTCAGCTGCTGTGAGACCCACTCTTCTGTCTTGCTCGCTCTAGTACCCTCCTAAAAACACACTGGCACCTGCACTCTTGGCAAGGTTCTCCTATGAAGCAAGTTATCAATGTTCAGCATGTTGAAATGGGGCCAAAAGGCAGAACGTTTTCATTCCCAGGGATGCCAGTGCTCTGCACAGGACAAGTGATCTCCCCTTGCTTTTATGTGTTTCTTTCTGAGGGAGTTCAGATCACACGTGGAACTGCAGGGCCTGTGGAAAGCCCTGTGTTTAGGATTGCTGCGTATATTGAAGTACAGCCCCTCCGCCGTGAGCCTCAGCCCCATGCCCGCCTTCCCACCACGGCTTCTGCTGTGTATTTCGGTCCATGTAGAATAAAAATGAAAACCCGTGCTTGCCTAAACACAAGCATTTCAGCAACTGCATCTTTGACTCCTGTCCCTCGGTTTGGAAGTAAATCTCAAGTGTGTGAGGAAAGTCTGCAGTCAGGAGTGGAGGATTACACCTCTTGTTTTCCTGTTTTAAATAAAATTCAGGACAGGAAATGCAACAGCATCTGTAATTGAAAAGCTTAGAGTAAAAAAAATAAATAAATAAGGGGGGGAGGGTTCTAAAAAGCCACCAAGACTTTGCAAACCATTAGGTAGATGCCGCGGGGTAGTGAGCAGGTCCTCAGATTGACAGAAGTAACAGTAGCTGTGAATGAAGCAGGGAAGCATCGGGTAACTTTTCCCTGATAGCTGAGGTCTGAATGGTGCCTGCTGGGGTACTTTACATATTGACATATTGGTAACTGTTCAGAGTGACAGTTTGCCAGAGAAAGGTCATAAAACCAATCAAGAACGTAAATGCCATCCAAAAGAATTAAGATCAGCTACAAATTTGAAATGTAAACATTCTGGTTTTTTTTTTCCTTCCTGTTATTAATGCCTTAATGAAGTCTCTGCAGGGGATGTGGAGATTTGATCCAAATAAATCCACATCTGTTTGTTGTTTTTCACAGGCCTTTACATTTTTAGCTCTCTAATGGTCTGCATGCTTGTTTCTCCCTAAAATTCTTATTAAAACTGGATTCCAAGTGTGGTAGTATTAAAAGGTGAGGAATGATTAGGTGATTAAAAGCTCTGTTCTTGTGTACAGGACCAGTATTCTATAAAATAGAGAAAGGCTGAGCACGCCATGTTTGAATCTTCACTCTGGATATTTCTCTCTGTAGGGATAATGAATGGGACCTTTACAGCAGCAGTGACGTCCCATGGGGGGTGATATAGAGCCCTTCACTACAAACTTTAAGGATGGGAATAGAGTCTCACATGGGAGGGGGCACTGGACAGGAAGAACTGCGTGGGAGTTCTCCTCACTTTGGCACAGACAATCCAGGAGTGAGCTGATAGCCAAAGCCCTTGACTGTAGAAGTTATATCTCAGGACTCCAAAGCATGAAGGGTAGCCACAGGGAAACAAGATTTGCTTGCCACCTTGACGACCTCAATACTGCATAAATGGGTTTCAAGTTAGAATGTGGCCCTTACACTACTACATACAGACAGCGCGGCAGTTCTGTTACTTTTCAAGGATGAGCCAACATGTGTGAATACAGACTTAGCTAGAAATGAATCTCCACTCAAGAACGGTCAGATCCAGGGATCCTGGCAGAGAAAGAAATCGTAACCCAATGAGGCCCTGTGCTATCGGTTGCTGTTTGGGGAAGGCAGAGTCCAAACCCGCACTCGCCAGCACCAGCCGGACCGCCTCCGACTCACGGGCTTTTCCCACGTGGCTGCAGGCATGAAACAGTTAATAGCAGAGACCTTGGTTCTTCGTTACCTGGAAATCACTTTCAACTCCAGCTGCTGTTGTCTGAGAAGCTGCTTGAAAGCAGAAGAGGGGTAATAGGGAAGAAAAGGACTTTCAGTCATGTGGGCGTTCTTTGAGGACTCCTCTGCTGTGCAGAAGATGTGCCTCTTCACTGTTCCAAGCCAGGAGCTCGCTACAGCCCCCAGTGCTGTCCTGGCACTTCCTTCCCCGTCTTTGCCGGTTGTGTATGATTTCATGGGTGCCCAGGACACTGTCTTCCTGAAGATGGAGTTCCTAAAGTAGCAAGAATTGGGCAGAATTGATACTAGCAATAACCCTAGAATGACAGCGTCACACCCTGGGCTCTGGGGAAGGTGGGAATGTTAGAAGAGAGTCCTTGAGCAATGGCTGACAGAGAGCCATGTGCTTCATTAGAATGCCCGTGCTATAGCCAGAGGAGGACTCGGTGGCAGGAAAATGGGCACTGAACCAACAGATCTGCACCAGCCCCAGGGCTTGGCTCATGCCTATCCTAGTAAGGAAGAGGAGGTAAACGCTGAGCTGCCTCCAGCCCTCCCAGCCCTCCATGCTTAGAGAACAATAGGTGGTCTCTGCTTTTAAGACTTTGTGCTCCCAATGGGACTCGTTTGCTGAATAGCCATTGCGTAACATGCCGAGTGCCCTTCGGTGTGTGATCGAAGAAGCTGAAGAAAGAATGAGCTTGGGAGAGAAGTGCTGGAGCATTTGACAGTCATAGGACGTGGAATTTTAAAATGTTCTATTAGCATATGTTAATTAGATACAATAATAGGTTTCACTATGGCATTTCCATACACGTATAGAATGTATTTTAATCATATTCACGCCCCCATCCTCTCTTGTCCCCTTCCCACTCCTTCTGATTCCTCGTTCCCTTCCCAGCTAGTTGGTTCCCCTCTGTTGTCTTTTTTGTTCAATAATCCAGTGAGTTTCATTAGGGTTACTGACGGAGTAGGTTGTGTATAGGAACACAGGCTTCTTACCAGTGGTCGGCCACTGAAGGAAATGTCTCCCTCTTCCCTATTGACCGTTATCTGCATAACAGTCTCGGGAAGAGGTGGGGGTCTCCTGAACTCCTCTTTCCCGTCCATGACAAGATGTTGACAGTTTTTGCACAGATCTTATAGAATCACGACCGCTGTGAATTCAAGAGTGCAGCCCCCCATTCACGTCTGAAGTCAGCAACCACGTCACTCCATCTTTTCCTCCAGCCCTTGGATTCTTTCTTTTCCGTCTTCCGTTGGGAAGAGGGTGACAGAGAGGGATCCATTGTGCCTGATCATTCAACAGCCACTTATTCTCATCTCTTTTACCAGTTAGTAAATCTCTGCAGTTACTGACTTGTACTGCTAAAGAAGCTTCTCTAGCCAAAACTGACAGCGTTACTAATCTGTAGGCATAACCATAGTCATTTCAGGCAATTCGAGGGGTGCATCATGACCACCTGTTAAAATAAGAGTTATAACTTATCAACTTGGACCTTTCCAGACATGGAGTTTTGACCAGCTTTGTAGCGATGTCTCTTCTAAAACCAGGCCCCAATTCCAATCAGAAAGTAGTTGGTTACCCCCATAACAGACCTGCCACCGTTGTACCCAATAGGCATGCTGTTGCCTCAAGGTCAGTAGTATAACAGGATCCACAGATTAAGACTGATGATGATTTGTTTCACCTGTATAACACCTTCCAGAAATTTTGTGGCTAACTAGCAGGAAGGAAGCTTCCAGCCCACTTGCAGCTTGATTTCTCCATGTCCTGCAGCCAGAGTATGCAGTGTCTTCAGCAATAGGCTCTTAACCAACTAGTTCTTGTGAGTAACCAACCACGGTAGCAACTGCCTGTATTATTCTGTGGGCCTCTGAGATCTCCTTGACCAACAACTTGTCGGGAATAAACATCATGAGATTGATTACACTGAAGGGAGAGAGGAAATGGGGGTGATACCTTCAGTAGGACTGACAAGAATTTGTGTCTGGATTGTGCAGTGATACTTGCTGAGTCCAGCCCTAATCTAGATGGTCAATAGTATTCCCATATGAATCTTGATTTTTTTTTGGTAATCTGTTTATATGTTGGTATAGATAGAAAAAAATTTTAGCAAACTATGTCATGAACACAAAGACTAACTGTGTAATAATGTGATATCTAGTTGGGAGGAGGGAAGGTTGGGAAGGTGGCTGTGGTTTTTGCCAAACTTGTTCCTAAAGTATAATTTAGTAACTGCATGTGCAAGACAGATAATGCAATAGCTACTATGATTAGAGCAACAAGAAGTTGAGTAAGACAAAAATCATTTAATCAGAGAGAAAAGTTCAGCCCAGTTAGGCATCCTGATGGGCTGCCCTGGCGTGCCATTGTCACCTGTGCCACAGGAAGGACGTCTCGTGCCAGCTCTCTGCCAATTACTGCTGCTGAGCTGGAGCAAGATACCTGATTCCCCTGAGGATCATCTCCCTCCTCTGAAAACAGGACATTAGTACCAAGTTTTAAATTCCTATGGCGATGTTCGAAAGGAAATAGCAGAGACTATGGCACCCCGCACATGCCAGCCAGTAGTGCTTTGCCAGCTGACCTTCATCTCTAGCGTCAGCAGATCATTTTCAGTGGTCTACTGCAGTGCTTATACAGGGACAACTTTCTGGGGTTATTCCAAGAGCAGTCCCTCCCTCCCTCTCTTTGGCTTTGGAATTCCTTGATAGATCATAGTCTTCCGTGCTGCGAATCAAGCTGCAGCACAGTATTACAACACGTTCCCTCTTGTGCATGGACTCCAACGCTGTCTCCGATTGCCCTTGTCTGTGATTCACAGTGAGAAACACATGTGAACTGAACGTAGTGGGCTTGCCCATTGATCACACGAGTGACTCAGGAGGCTGAGGCAGGAGGATCTAGAATTAAGGTCAGCCTGTCCAACAGTAAAGCCTTGCTTAAAAATCATAAAGTTGAAACAAAGGTTCCATGAAAAGTGTCCACACATAAGTGGTGCTTTGGGTTCATGTCCATCTTATTTCATTTTTAAAAGAGAATACTAGTGACAATCATTGCATTAACTTCATAGATCAGTAGCAGATCAGTATCCTCCATATGATAAACTGAATCAGAAAGGAGGGAGGCAGGGAAGTAGTAGCACTGTGGTGCTTACCACGCATGTGTGAGGCCCTAGGTTCAATTACCAGCACCACAAACAAAGCAATGAGAGAGGAGAGACAGAGAGAGACACAGAGAGAGAGGAGCGCGCGCTCAGAAACTTGGAGACCTGATTTAATCCCTGGAAGGAGGATCCCATGGGTAAAAGGAGAGAACTGACTTCCGAAAGTTGTCCCCTGACCACCATTCATATACTTGGGGTTCTCTCAAATAAATATATATATTTAAAATACTATACATTTTAGAGCTACATTTGCTAGACCTTCATATAGATACATGAAGAATCAGCAGCATCCTTTGGTTTTAGCTTCTTTGCAAGAAGTTGGATACCCCCATTTGTGTTAACACATTTTCCCAAACTCAAGTGGATTATTATTTTTTTTTACATTTTTTATTATTATTTCCGCTCATACAAACTTAGTAGGTACACCGGTTCCCTCCCTGCCTCCTCCTCCCCCCGACCCGCCTGCTCCCCCTCCCATCACCCCTCCCTCCCCATCCCCCAGTGCCCCCCCCCAATCCCCAGAGAATCCTTTAATGTGCATGCCAGACTCTCCTCTGGGCCCTCCTCTCCGATGACATACAAGGACCCAGTGGCATTTCCCTGAACCCTTTCCTGTGTTCCCCTTAAGCATAGGAACACTACTGTAGCTGTCAATCCCTTGCCTCCAAGGATCTTGGTGCCTTTAGCAAATGCTAGACTTTGTGGGGTCAATATGTGTTGGACATTGCACAGGGCATGCAAAATCCAATTATGATTGCTTCGGCCCTAACTTGTATGGAGTATCTTGCATATCATTACTCCTCCCATCCTTGTGCTCTTACAATCTTACCACCCCCTCTTCCGCAAATGTCCCTGAGCTTCAGGATGGGGAGAGATTAGGCTGGCCTAGTTCTAGGTGGTCGATATAGAGTCTCTGAAGTTCTGGATTGTGGTTTGTTGATTTTCTTTTGCAGTTTTGCTGCTCCTGCAATGCCCTTCACTCCATCCTGATGGGCATTGTATGTCACCCCGTGGCCAGAGACAAAAAGTTGTTAAACTGGAGTCTTGTTATAAGACCACATTCAAAGGTAGATGCAATGAAAGTAGGAGACCACAGTGAGGGAGGGGTCAATCACCCATTTGCAAAATGGTTACTTTTATCTGCCAAACTATATGCCCTCCCCTTCTGGTGAGATCATACCCCCTCAGTTGTAAATGATCAGGAACTAAAGTCTGTGAACTTAACCAGGTGTCTCATTGCTTACTTGCAGTCCTTGGTGGAGGCCTATTTTCTCTGCTGTAACATAGTCCCCTGTCTCCTTGTTTCTGGTGTGGTCCTCCTACCCCATCCCTCCTGTTCATAATCCTTGCAATTACTGTAGGTATTACAGAGATTTATCTTTGAGTGTCTCGAGGTGGGCTGGGTGGGTTTGGTACTAGAAGCCACCTATTTGGGAGTCAAGTGGATTATTTTTAACCATGTGTATTTGACCTTTGGTTTGGAACCGTGCTTAGACTTAGATGCTAAACAGCATTGAAATACCCACTGTGTGTTATCATTGGGGGAAAAGTGTCGTGTAAGCCAGAGAGAAGGAGTGACAATCTGTATGCCTGACACGTGTCCCCACTGTGGAGGGGCTCTGCACACCTCTGACCCTCCTGCTGAGCGCTGCAGTGGATGGTAAGGTAATGATGAAGGGATGAAGCTAAAGTATCTGCCTCCAGGAGACAGGACGGGCAGGCTCATGGGAAATTGCTCCCGTATAATACCACCATTTATATAATTGGTGTTTTCACAATGCGTGCGGCAGCATGGATGAGAGCCTTCAACCCTTCGTAGAGGAAGGGGAGGCGCCAGCTGACCCAGTTGAGTGGCCTCTGGGAATGAATCAGAATTCTCCCATCGAGCAAAGGTGGAAAGGAGGAAAAGAAAGATCGATGCATCTCAAGGCTGTGATATGGAGGCTGGGCAGTGTCTCAGATAGAAGCAGATCAAATGATTGAAGCCCCGGGTGCATGGTGGAAACACAGGATGCCTGAAAGGGGGGAGAGTACCCTTTCTACTGTGCAGCAAGGGGGCTGTGGGGTCATTTTAAGATGAGCTGCAGTGTGCTCAAGTTGATCACAGTCTGCAGAAGGCAAGAAGCCAGGAGGACAAGAAAGTCGAGGTGGGCCGTGCGGAGGCTGAGGACGGTGGATGTAAAGGGACTACACCGGAGACTGAATTCGGGGAAGCTTGCGAGCTAACACAAGAGGGAGGCAGGGGAGGGGGAAGTTCAGGGTGACAGCAGGCCTCCGCGTTGGCCAGATGGATGGTCCCGCTGTGGATTGAGTCGCACAGTAGTAGAGAAAGGGGGCTTGGGGTAAAGGTTGGGAGAAGGGGAGGTAGACAGGGAACGAGGAGACGAGGCGTCTCAGTTGTTCTAAGAACAATAGAATTTGATGAAGTGTTCACCTCTTTATCTTTTAGAAGAAATGCTCTTCTCAAAGACACTGTGAGTTCACAACAGTTACTTAGATGTTAACAGCCACAGCCAGACACTTATGTGGAGGGGGGCACACAGACATGCAGTGGCAGTGAATTTTTCCAGTGAAAATCATGTCAATAATCTGCTGACAAAAGACTAATTAAGCTGCCAGATCCCTCGACAAGGAGCATGTCAGAAAGTTCAGACATTACTAAAATGGGTTAAAAGAGGTGGCGGTCTGTCCCCCTTGGTCTTTGGATTAGTGTTTGAAGGCCTCAGACTCAGCCATGGTCTCACTGAGAAGAAAGGGGGTCTCAGTTCTGACAGGTACATTTTAGACCTCCTCACTGTTCCCCGTTGAGGGAGAAACAAAGATCTGAAACAATACAAACAGCTCTCAGGACCTCAGATGGGCGAAGCTATTCTAACAAGGAGACAGAGAGAGAGAGACAGACAGACAGACAGACAGACAGACAGAGACAGAGACAAAGAGCAGGGATTAGGAAGGCTGCAAGGAGACCATGTGACCCCAGAACATCAAGGGGTCCAGAACAGGGCACGGCAAGTCAAAGGTGTATTAAAGTCACTGCTCAATACCAGTGCCCTTCCTGAGTCACGTGTCCCTTTGTGCCCAGATTGTTGAGCTGCATGACCATGTGTCCCCCTCCCCTTTAGAAGAGTTGTTTCAGTGGCATCTGGAAGCATCCTGATGGGAGAGACGCACAAAGGGTGGAGTGGGTCAGACGGCCACGGTTAGCGTGACCGGTTCCAGACAACTCCTTCAAGTTTCTTGGCTGAAAGGGAAGGCAGGAGATGAGCAAGGAGATGAAGGATTATGGAAGAGGGATTTTCCTTTCCAGAGGCAAGAAATATGTGCATTTTATAGAGTGAGGAAAAGTCGATAGGGGGGAAAGGTTGACTAGGAACCTGACCTAGAGTGTCTTCCAGTCCTCCTCCCAGCATGCCCAGGTGCTCTGCCCCTTCTAGCACGGCCATCTTGTTACTCCACAGGCAGAGCCAGGAAGTGCCGTGCTGTCAGTTCGAAAGCAGCAGAAGACCTAGCGTTTATGCGGTTCCCCCTAACAACCAGAACTAGGCCCCAGCCAATCCCCTGCGTCTGGAGCCCAGGGCTCTTTTCAGATTTTCTCTGCATTTGTGCTCCACACCCTGATGTCCTAGAAGCAGCTGTGCCCTGTTCCGTCCTGGGTCAAAGGGGCTTCTTTCCCACCACGGACTGAGGGGCCTCTGCCAGCATCTAGACCTGGCTCTTCTTATTCCGTCTGCTTTCATCCATGTCTAGAAAGACCCGCCCCTCCACTGTCGCTCTTCACTCCTCAGGTCGCATCCTGCGCCACCACCCCCAGCCTTCCCCTGACTCCTGGATGGCACGTTTCTGTTCAGGCTTCTCATGACACACAAACTTTGCCTGCTAAGTGGTCTCCTCCCGGGTCCACTTCTCAGCACCTGCCTCCATTCACTTCCAACAAGCGCAGCCGTGGGCAGCCTCGGAGCACTTATTCTAAAATTCTAAAGGACCTAGGGCTGTTGCAGGAGGCTCCCTTTCGCCGCTCACAAAGCAAACATTGGTCTGGCTTCGATCAGACAACCGCCAAGACTTTCAGAAAGCGAGTCAGTCTGAAAGTGTTTCTAAACCCCAGTTCAATAGAGAGGACGAAATACCAGGAACGAATGGAAGGAATTGCACAGAATGGATTTATACCGGCCAATGAGGACATGGAAACAGGTGTACAGAAGAGAAGGAGGCGTGACTTGATCCACTACAATTTCCTGATGGGGTGAGACTTTTATCTAGTCTCGCACGTCACGTCAGCCTTCTGGGAAAACAGAGAAGGACGCTGAGGGGGGTGTGCGTGGAGCCAAGGTGGAAAAGAGCAGCATGTCTAATCGCAAGTCCTACCTTGGTGCAGGCAGCCCGTGCCCCCAGCACTGGGTGACTCCTGCCAGGGCCGTCAGGGAGGCCCAGGAGTGGAGTCAAGCAACTTCTACTTGAAAAAAAGTTAACAAGATAACTCAGCAGGCCAGAGTGCTTTTGTACTTGATGGCCTGAGTTGGATCCCCAGATTCCGCAAGGTGGCAGAAAAGAGGTGACTCCTGAGAGCTGTCCTCTGACCTCCACATACTTGCCCTGGTGCAGACATGTAGACACGCTCATGTACACACGCACACACACACACACACACACACACACACACACTTGCCATGGTGCAAATGTATGCATGCATGTGTACATCCACACACACATACATACTTGCCATGGTGCAAACATGTAGACATGCATGTATATATACACACACAGAATGAATGAATGAATGAATTTTTGTTCAAATATTTATTTGAGAGACAGGCAGAATGCAGGCTCCTACTGCCTTGTGGCGGTCAGAGGTCAGCTTTCAGAAGTCAATTCTTTCCATCTACCGCACGGGCTCTGCAGTCCAGCTCAGGTTGCCAGATTTGCCCACAGGATTTGTCCACGTAATGGACCCATCTCGCTAGTTTGTAAATACAGTTTTCCAAACAGACAGGCTGAGAGGGGAAACGTGAAGCCACGAGCCAGAGAACGATGAAGAGAAACAGAGAAGCTTCAAGATTAGAAGTCACACTTCAGCAAATGGCAGCCAGCACAATGAAGGAGGGTAGAAGAGAGCAGCTGAAAAGCAGAGACTCTTGGAACCTATTAACCCCTGGTGCCCACCCCAGTTCAGCTGCCCACATGCCAGCCCTCATGAAGAGGGCTGCTGCTACCCAGTTTTATAAAGTGTATATGCCTGGCCACAGGTGAATGGATCAGGGAACACATGTTCCCAACAGCCATTCTGTATGTTCCCAGTGACCTATAACATGGTCTGTCCGCTGTGATGAGTTGTACCCTTCATGTTTCATCGCCAGTGTCATGAACACTTCCACTGAGGCAGAGTCAGAAATTAAGAGGTCATCACATTTTATAGAACTCCTGAAAGGTCATGAAAAGATACATGATAAGCGTCCCAGAATTTTAGTGAAAAGAAATATATGGAAAAAGAAGATAAAGAAGCTAATAATAATTTTTTTAAAAAAGGACACAGTAGCAGATGCACCAAGAAATGCTGTCTACTGAATAGCAGAGACCAGTTCAAAAGTCAAGGGTTTCTGGTACTGATTATCAGAAACCAAAGCCAATCAACTTAAGAAGAAAGGGAGATTTATTCAGCTTACGGTTCCAGAGGGAAGGTACAGTTTTCCATAATGGACGCGGCATGGCTGGCTGGCCAAAGCTGGAGGAGGCTAAGTCACCACAGACATCTTGGAAGCTGAGAGCTGCAGACTGCTTGCTGCAAAGGCAGACTTCTAGAGATAGGGTGGGACTAATCCACCTCAAAGCCCACCCCTTGTGACCGCCTTCCTCCAGCAAAGGCTCCACCTCTCAAGGTGCCATGACCTTGCCAAACACATGAGACTGTGGGAGACACATTTCAAACCATGACACTTGGACACCAGAGAAAATTCCTGCACCCATTCCCATCATGGTTCCCTTCTGTGGAGCATCCCTGAGAATCCATTTCATTATTAGGAGTATGTAAATCATCTCAAGGTTAAATCTTAAATCATCTAAGCACATAGTGAACTTTCCTAAATGAGCCTGTGGTCTTTGCAGCACAAAGACTCACAGCATTGGCATGGGCATGGGAGTGCCCAGAAGCAAAAGCATGAAAGGTATTTGGCCCCTCCACTTGCTCCCCACAGAGCTCCACAGTCTAGCTGCACTGGACATAAAACCTTCAAATGGTGCAGTCCTCCGAATAGAAAAGAAATTAGAATGAGCAAAGTAGCACAGCAATGAGATTCATCCCACTGAAAGGAAGGCAGGCTTTCTACAAAAGCACAGATGAGGGGACCCTCCTCCCCCAATCGCAGCATGAAGAAAGCTGAAAAGATCACTATGGTGATATTTCACTGTGATGCATAAGGTCCAAAGAAAAGACGCCTTCCTGATGAGGAAGAAGTGGTCCAAGTCACTGCTCCTTAGAGGCAGCAGACAGCGTGCTCAGAGCGGACGCCATTGTGTCTTCACAGCAGTTTTATATTGTTTGCTGGGTTGGGGTTGGAACATTAAAACTTTGACGATGAAGGCAGTCTCTTCGTTACTGCCTTCCATTGTCCTTTGCGTTTCCCGAAGACTGAAGAGTACCTCAGAGATGCTCCACAGTTGCCATAAAAGACCTGCTTGATGTTTAGAATGAGGTTCTGGTCTGTGGCTTTAAGATACCATTAGAGATCACGTCTCTCTAAGAACGCACAGTATGTTGGAGAGATACAAAAACACGGTTTCTCAGAGATGGATTAGCTAACTTCCTCGTAATGTAAACTCATTCATAAACTGATGCTAGAAGGTCGAGGGAGCCAACAAATCAGGGCAAACAGCCTGCAGTGCCATTTGTTATCCACGGCCTTGAGTTGGCAGGGGTGGGGGGGAGAATCTGAAGACGGGCCCAGTGACCCAAGAGTAGGACAGAAGCTCAGCACAGGAACGCACGCACCCTTCACGGAAGCCACCATTCCCAAGGCTACATTACAGCCACGTAGGTGTCACTGACGACTTAGCACACACGTGAAGGGGCAGTGCCCTCCTAGAAAGCTGTACCACTGCACTCGAAACACTGGAGCGGAGAAGTGTCCCACTAAGGGCATGCCCCAGAAGTGAGGGCCCCCAAAACAAGTCGCAGCACTAGCACAGAGAGCTATCGGGTCATGAGGGGGTGAGGAGACACTTCCTAGTTTTCTTTTGTTAAAGACAGAGACGGGATTGGACCAATTCTTGGCTTTCCTTGCTATAAAATACAGTGGTTGGACTGCTCTTCACGTAAACCACGGCAATTGCAACAGTCGCTAGATTATACGTAGACAATAAGAATGTGGAAGCAAGGGTCCAAAGAGAGGGTGAGATTTGGTGGGCAAGGGCAGTGGCCAGGGGTCTAGAGAGAGGGTGAGATTCGGATTCTGTGGTTAAGGGCAGTGCCCGGCTGCTGGACATCTTTCCTTTGGCTTCATCTCCAGACTAGTGAAAACACGAATACAGTTCACAGGCATGAGTCCAAAGTCCAGACAGGAAGATATTGGTGGAAACTGAAAAACTTAGAAAGCTACCCTGTTAGAAACAAGAAAAGGCTTTCTTGGGGCGGGGGGTTCTGTTTATGAGTCATGGCCATTAGTTTTCCAGGTATTGAAGTAGTGTGGACCCCAAAGGAAACCCACACCTTCTTCCTTGGCAAGACCTACCCAGCCTTCCAGCCGGCTCCCCCATCCTCCCTAAGTTCTCCCACAACTCTGAACCCCATCACGGACACTGCTTGAGTCAGATTTTTTAAAAACCAACTCTAAAAGGTACAAATCTGGGGCTGGAGATGTGGCTTAGGGGTTAAGCCTCCGCCTTGCAGGCGGAAGGTCCTGAGTTCGGATCCCAGATCCCACGTATAGACGCCAGGTGGAAGCGGGGGCGGCCTGCCCTTCTGGTCCTGGTAGGGCAGAGCCTGTGAATCCCGGGGCAGAAGGAGGTGGAGGCGTCCATGGTGGTTCCCGAATTTGTCCATGGTTCTACACACACACACACACACACACACACACACACACACACACAGACACATGCGCGTGCACATGCGCACAGTTGAATAAATAATAATAATAATAAAAAAAATTTTTAAAAAAAGGTACAAACCTGCGGAGACACCACAGAGCAGCCGATCAAGTCTAGACCCCCACCCCTCCCAGCCCGGGGGCTCCCACACAGACCCTTTCCATGGACCTGTGATCCGTTCTGGGGATCCCCGTGGGCCACCTTCTCACTTCTGCCTGATTCACCTCTGCGCGTGGACATCTCCCCCAGACAGCATGGCAGATGCAAGGAGCTTTTCTTCTGAAGCGCCCCCTCCGTCCGTGGAGGGACCTGAGAATGTATTTTACCTCAGGCTCTAAAATACCCTTGACTATCTCTTCCCACTGTTCCTGAGCCCAAGTCAGGAAGAAGGTAGTGACAGCCCCTCACTTCCAGAGAGCTGAAGCCTTGAGGGGACTTTGAGATCTCCCGGTGGTCCCAACATCGCTCCTGTAGCCCCTGTCCTGTGGACCCCTGAGCTTCAGCTTCTTTCCATATACCTAGACCTGGGCACTAGCCGCCAATTTCTCCAACCCCCCTCAAGCAGTTTCCTTCCTTATGACACTCACAGTGCGCACTCACTACAGTTTTCTCCAATCATGGTCTCCTTGATGTCTTCAAAATAGTTGCATGAGCCGTCGGACCTTTGCAGGTGCCAAGCATCGTCAGTATTCCAAAGAGCTCATAACCCTTTGCGAGAGCCCGTGCCACCCGCTCTGCTGCCCTTTGCTGCCCTCCCCTGGCCACTGATACCAATGCAAGTAATTCTTGGGAGGGTCAATTGGGTGTGTTCATTCAGCAGACATGTAGGTCCAAGCAGTACCACACAATGGGTTAAAACTTGGTGTAAGGCTTGGAGAGATGGCACAGGGGTTAAGACACTGCCTCACAAGCAGAAGGTCCTAAGTTTGGATCCCAGGTCCCACATTAAAAGAAAAAAAACAAAAACGAAAACCGGACTTCGGACTCTGGTGGGCAGGAGCCTGGGAAATCCCAGCAAAGAAAAAAGGAGGTAGAGGCAATCCAGGATGATTCCCAAAGTCACCCTTGTTTTCTGCAGGGACTCACAGGTGCTGTCTCACACATACACACACACACCGCAAAATAAATAGATTAAAAAAATACTTAGCGTGATTAAAAAGTTCATGGTTTCTGCCTTCCAAGAGAAGCATTCAAGTGAGAAGACAGAGCGAGTGGATTCTCCTGCATGTCCCTGAAAGCCAGGTTCTAGTCATCGTTTCACAGATTCTTATCGTCCCACTGCCTAACATCCTCACTGAAAAACGAAACAAAACATCCAAATTGATCATCCTTTCTCCTTTGAGGCTAGAATTTGAAAGTTCTGACTTTCTTTTAGTCAGTGGTTATGCGAGCCGCATCTGCCTTCTTCTCCCCTGGTGTTTTGGGACTTGTTTTCATATGTAAAAAAAGTGCTTCTGAGCATGTGCCAAACACTCTGCCAGGCAAGGGTGAACGTAGATTTCACCCGCCATAGCTGAGGAGACACAGTTGTTTAGCAACAGTCATGATGCTTCCTGGTGCCATGTTCTGTCCTCTATACTTAGCAGGAGTGCTATAGAGCTTAGACCCATGTACTTATGGTAGCAGAATGAACCATAGGGACATACAACCCATGATCACAGAAGACACCCCTAAGAATGCTGAATTCATGGGAGGGGCTGCAGAGCTGAGGGGGTCCCGGAGCCAAGGCCAGCGTCTCCAGGCAGCTCAGCGGAAATCAACAGCTCCTATGTTCTCTCCTTCACTACAGCATATCCACTTCTTCCTGAAACGGTTCATTTCTAGATGCAGCTCCCGATGTCTCAGATAGGATCATTGCCGAGTTCTAAGTCACATCTAGGATAGCTCAAGAGCCACAGCCTAGTGTTGCCACCCGCACCATTTCTGCTCCTTGAGTTGCCGTATGCGCCGTCCTTCACGTAGCCCCTAGGGCACTGGAAGATCCCCGTGTTTCTGTGGTCGTGGTTGGATGAACACACACATTTTGCAGAGCTCTCCAGATAAAAGCTTAGCTTTGTAAAGAATTCCATCACCTTTTGGGCTCATTGGATCGGGGAGGCCACCATTCCTGTTACTTCTAGCCAAGCATAGATAGCTAATCTAGTTGTACTCTTTGGTCACCAAGAGGGAATAGACTTGGGCTTGTTTTGACTTCTCTGGTCTGACTGGAAGCTGCGATGGCTCCACATCATCCCAGAGTTGACTTAAGAGTACCCTTCCTTGTTGACCCTGCTACCCAGAGAGTTCCAGTGGCAACTGGCTGCTCTGAGGAATCTTCCTGGCTAAGATCAGGATGTCCCACACAAGGGACAGAGGAGAGCTGTGTGCAGGAGTGGGGGACAGCTCCTGAGGGACCTGCGTGCTGCCGGTGGCCGACTTTTCCTTAAAGATCCATCAGGGCCTGCAATGCACATTTTGCTTAAAGCTGCAGCTGGTTTGTAATTTTGGCCTCAGACAGTAATTACAGCTGCCAGGGCTCCTTGGAGAGATAATTACGGGAAGGATTCAGCACATTCATTTTATCTACACACTTAACCATCAATTAAATCATTACCATCTAATCCTATCCCAGAGTCTAGAAATGTTCTGTGAATATATAATTTTTGAAGACACTGAAGTTTGTTTTCAGATGGTTTTAAGTGAAAAATTGCCCCAATTTCCATAGCCAACAGAGGCCCACATATGTTCATCCTTGTGTAGGCAGAGCCGAGAGTCTCCGGCTGTGGTCGCTGCCACATCAAGGGTCACGCTAGATGGACTGACAGGCGGGAGTGCAGACTTTACCTTCATCTCTCCTAGAGTTTAAAGAACTCCTTGGAATTCTCCAGAGCAGGATAAGTGTTGGTCCTTAAAGGTCAGTGGCTAGAGGCAATTGGGAGGTCTATTCTACCAAGGCGGTTCCAGAATTGTCCTCAGCTGGGATTCTGTTGCAGGCCTGAGCCTCTAACTCAAAGTCATAATACTCCTAAATCAGACCACTATGTTCATATTTTGCCCTATCTCTTCTTAGTTGAGTGTCCTTGAGCAAGTTTCTGAGATTCTGCAACCGCATAGTAATAGATCCTACCTAATAGAGTTGTCGGAAAATTTAAAGTGAGAAAGTGACTGAGATGTGTTCAACACAGAGCCTGTCACTTAATGGTTGCTGTGTAGGTTTTAGAAATGCTGCTGACATTCACGATTATACAGGGAAAGAAGGAAGCAGACGGAATGGGAGTATCCAAGATGGGCAATGGGATGGGGACATTCTCAGTGCACTTGGAGATGGGCTGGTACTGCCAGCGCTGCACTTTGGATCTCGCCGTCCAGCCTTGGACTTCATGCTGAACTCTTGGGCCTTGATCTTCCGCGGGATGGTTCCCCTGACGCCCCAGGTGTAGTCTTGCCCTGCATCCCTACTCCTGTGTGCCTGCCCCCCCCCCAACTCCAGTGTCTCTAGAAACCTCGGGCTCTGCTAACTCCCACGCAATGTCCTTTGCAGTATCTCTGATGCTTTTTGAAACTCTCCCAAGATGGAGTCGACCAACCAAGCAAGTGAAGAGGATGTATGAGGCTCATGAGACACAAGGCCTCGTCCTTACCCCACCCCCATATATGTTAACTGTTCCTTGGAGAAGGGAGACTTTCTTCAGTGGTATAGCTTCCTGCAAGTTGCCCCTGCTCTTATAAGCAACTCTAACTAAACTGTATTCCCAAACTAGATTCAGATAGAATTTTTTTTTGGAGGGGGTTTCATTATTACCCTGTGTGTCTGGGGTAAACCAATACTATGTATCTTTGAGCTTCCAAGATTATAAGCTGAATGACCTCTGTTCTTTATTAAATCACCCTGCCTCTGCCATTTGCTTATACTAATGAAACACAGGTTAATACAATACCCGAGCATAACCTCTACTAAATAGATATTCTTTCTCTGATAACTATCATAATGCTATCATCTATTTCTGTATTTGTTTTCCTGGATAAAATTTGAGTTCTCTGGAAATAGGGATTGGATGTCATTATCTCTAAGTGCCAAAACTCTTAGATAGATTCCCACACATGGGTAGGCATGAATACTGAGATCCTTAGTAGACTGCAATGTGTAGACTGGTGTGCAATGTTGGTTGATTGAGAAAAGGAGGAAGGGCCTCCAGGCTCCTTCACCTTCATACTGGGCATGAGAGCTGAAATCCCTTCTGTAATTCATGGATTGTGGGTCCTTTGTTGACGGTTGTGGTGCAGACTCGGAAGAGTGTGTGTGTGTGTTTAAACTTCTGAAAAGCTGATAGAGAAAATGCTCACTGTGACATCCCCTGCTTTGCCTTGTAGCTCGCTCTCGCTCTCTCTCTCTCTCTCTCTCTCTCTCTTCTCTCTCTCTCTCTCTCTCTGATGAAGGTCTTTAAAAAGAGCAAAACCCTGTTAGACTTCCAGGTCCTGGCTGGGAATCAGGGTCCTATAGATCCAATCCTTTGCGACAGTTCAGTGAGTGTGAGGCTAAGAACGTGAGAGGCGTAGCGGCAAGGAGGGAGGGCGTGGGGGGAGCACAGCCTGGACTCCAGCAGGCTTCAGAGCCGTCTTGTGCCTGTAATGCAAGGAGTCATGCTTGGTATGGGACCTGGCTCCAGGTCCTGCCTCATTGACTTGATAGCTCCTGCGACATGCACAGTGTACACAGGCCCTGCAAGTGGATCTTCCCCAGGCAGGACCACCCATCCCTACTGTGTCCGTCACAAGGCGGAAGAACAGGGTAACAGCGCGCACCTCCTGCTCTGAAGAAGAAAGCAGCCACGCGAAGGCACCGCTTCGATATTCAATAAGATACTGTGCTTTATTTATCATTTCATGCTGCAATTATTCCCATGTGACTCAGCTGAAAATGGCAGCTGTACCCACGGTGTCCCTAACATTGTGCCATGCAGGCTTCTGTGTCTGAGCTTACTGAAATAGTTGGATAAAGTAGCAAAATCTCCTCTGTGGCCAAACACAAAGAACTCTCTCAAAATAGCTCGCCTTTCATAGGCCTTCGGATATCACTTCAGCAAAGCAGAAAGCAAGAGGTCAGGTCTCTACGGCTACCCCAGACTGCTTCCTGCGCCCTGGCCAAAATGCCTGGGGGGTGGGGTCAGCTCAAGGATAGCACACCCTCCCAGCCTGGTTCATTAGAGTGGCACAGTAGGCAAGCTTGGGGTCAGAAGGAGATCTAGGAGCAACACAGTTTTGTCCTCATGAGCTGGAACAAGTGACCAGTGTATCATTTCATGGGTGTCAGGGAAGTGGGTGGGAGGGCCAGTGCCCAAGAAGATGGAGAAGAACAGGCCCCGCCCCGCAGCCCACCCTGAGATGCAGAATGTGAGAGAGGAAATGGTTTTCTGAAAGGGGCCACAAAGAATTGCGGCTTGGAGAAGCAGGATTTGCTTAAGATGAGGAGTTGGGTGGAAGGCTGTGTGTGTGATAAAGGGCGAAGGATGTCAAGGGGGGGGTCAGATGCGATGGATGGAGAACTCCGGAAGAGAGCTGGGGACTGCAGAAAGAGGGTGCTGGCCCTGAGAAGGGGGGACTCAAGAGCGTGTGGGAGATTATAGGGAGGGAGAGAGGGAGAAAGAGAGAGAGAGACACACACAGAGACGGAGACAGAGAGAGCGCAGATTGTACCCGAAGCAAGGTGAGATGTGCCAGGAGTGATTTCCAGGCGTGTCCAGTCTCCTTGCCTGGAGGAAGCTGGGTGACCACTCTATGCTAGATTTGGGATGATGAGGCCACAGCCACCCTTGGGCTTCCTCAGCGCTGTTGGAAAAGGACCCGAACAGTCTGTTACTCTCCTTTGTTCATCCATTGGCTGGTATTTATGAGCCTTGGGTGTCATCTAGCCACCTTAACCCTAACCTGCCCAGTCGACTCCTACCTGCTGTTCTGTGCCCATCTGCACACCCTTGTCCTGCCATCTCTCCAGTGCTGATCCCCGCCATCCCCTCAAGCCAGGTTGCCTTGCTTTTAATACAATATCTCTGAAGGACAGTAATTTAGAGTTAGCTGTCTCACTCCTAGCGCCTTACTGGGGGGCACCGGGCTGTGTTTTGGGTATGTGTCATTTCATTGAATTTTTCACCTTGTATGACAGGGAAACTCCATCTTCACTCAAGCAGATTTGGAATTACTTGAGAGACACACTTCTAGGTGTATCTCCAAGGAAGTTTCTAGAAAGATTTGACCAAGGAGAGGAAAATAGACTCACTTCTCAATGTGAGTGGTACCACCTCATGGACTTAGGTCTGAGAGTGAAAAAAAAAGGGAAAAGGAGAAATCAGGGTGACCACCAGCATTCATCTCTGCGTGCACCCCAACTAAGGACACAATGTGACCAGCCATCTCATGCTCCTGCCACCATCCCTCCCCTGTAAAGATGAGCTGCATCTCCTCAGACACAAGTCAAAAATCAGTCCTTCCTTAGCTGCTGTTGTCTGACATTTGTCACAGTAACAAGAAAGGTACCTCAGGGCTGGAGAGATGACTCGGGGGTTAAGAATCTGACTCATAAATAGAAGGTCCAGAGTTCGGATTTCAGTACCTGTGATAGTCGGTATTGTCTCCTCAGATGAAACAGATCGGGGCTTCCAAAGCTTCCTTCATGTCATGAGGCCGGTCAATGGTAGAGCTAGCGGCTGGGGCAGTACTCAGCATGGCGTGTCCCTCCACGCTCCTGAGAGGGCTCACATCAGTAACTTGGGATTCGGTCCTGAGCTTTGCTCTTGGTTGGTAGCATATGGGAGGAGTGATGATAAGCCACCTGAGGGCTTTGGACATCTGTCTTGGCCAAGATGCACCCTGAGGACAGGAGGCTCTTACAGGCTTGTCCTGGAGTGAGAAGACATGGAAGCACGCCTCTGCTTATCTGACGGAGCAGCAGCCAGCAGCCGTGAGCTAGAAAGTAGTGCTTATCGGGAAAGCAGCTAGGACTTGCGGTTTCTTGCCAGCAAAGAGGCCGACTAGTGCAGGTTCACGCACTAGTACCTGTCTGGTACTTTCATTACATGTATGTTGTATGTGTGTGGTACGTGCACATGAGTAGGCAGGTGTGGGTGCCCATGAGTATATGTGAAGAGTGGACAAGCGTCTTCCTTTGGTCTGTCCCTGCCTTACTTCCTTGAGACAAGTCTCTCACTCGATGGGAGCTCGTCATTTTGGCTTGGTTGGCTGACCGGCGAGCTGGTGGGCTGTGCTTGTCTCTGCCTCCCTCCTCCCCTCGCTCACCTCCCTGGGCTGGGGATACAGGCGTGCACAGTCATTCTGGATGTTTCTATGTGGGTGCTGGGAATTCGCTGTCGGGTCCTTACACTCGCAGAGCAAACAAGCTGTTGCCCACCGAGCCACCTCCCAGCCCCGAGTAGAGTGCTTTGAGTCTCACAGTACCCTCCACCCCGGTGCTTCTGCGGCGTAGCTACTGTGCTGATACTGAGTAGATCAGATGGGGACGCTTTCAGAAAAGACTTTCTCTCTCTTCTCATCACGGGGACAAGATACCTTATGACAACAGCTTACAGAGGGAAGGGTTCGTTTGGCTCGTGGGCAGCCATCACAGCAGGGAAGACGTAGCAGCAGAATGTGAAGCAGCTGGTCATATTTCATCTGTAGTCAGGAAAGAGAGAAAAATGAAGGCTGGTCTTCAGCCCCCCTTCCCTTTTTTATGTAGTCCAAAACCCTCGACCCATGGAAAGGGTGGGTCTTCCCAACTTCAACCTCATCCGGAAACTCCCAGAGGTTTGTCTCCCTCCTCCTTGATTCTAGATCCTGTCACGTTGACATCCATTAGCCACTATCAGGTCACCAAGATGAGTCTTAACAGCCCGTGGATGCTGCACTTGACTTCCCCTCTCTTCTGTTGCCCTCTCCCCGGCAAAGCCCACGCACGTACCTTCACCCGCTGCAGCTCTTGCAACCCCACTCGAGTTTCAGCTGGTCTGTGGCTTGGAAGCACACACAGCTGTCCCGATCCAAGCTGGACCAATGTCTCCTACAACGTAGGAGCCACCAGCTATGTGGGTTCTATTCTCAGGAAAGTACTTTTGCCTCCTTCCTGCTGGCACCAATCTGCTATCCCTCATGACCTCGAGGTCCCGAATGATTTATGACGTAAGCTTTTTTTTTTCTTTTTTTTTTTTTTTTTTTTTTGCTAATTTACTTTCAGTCATTTTGCTTCTGTTGTTTCTCCCCCAACTGATCATTCATTTCAATACAACCACAGTTTCCAAGCCCAGTAGGACTCTCTGAACAATAAGCAGTAAAATCGAGGAACTGAAAGCCCTTTGTTTTTAAAACCTTGAAAGCTAATGGAAAACTTTTTAATTTTAGTATTATATTATGTTCTGCAGGCTCTCTTTTTTGTCCTACAAATGTCTTTTTAAATGTTTTCTGATCAGACTTGACTTTGTAGTTGCAAAGATTTGATTCTTTCTAAAGCAGAACATGATTTTCCCTGGATATCTTAGTCTGCAAAGCCCTGGAGGGAGAATGTTCAGATTTTTTTTTTCCTTGAGTATCATTCCTTCTGCTCTGATAAAAAGGCTCCCCTTTTCCTTGAGGGCTCAGCCCACCCCCTCTGTACATCCTTCCAAGTGGTTTGGGAGAAGATAAATCCTGGGAGAACAGATACAAGCGCATCTGTTCCCCCAGGCTTGTGTAACTTCCACACACTTGAGGATTGGGTTAGGATGGAAACATGACTCAATTTAGGCATTTTTACTAGAACCATTGGGAAGAGTCTTGGAGCTATGAGGATGTAGATGGGAAGTTTCTAGCAGCTATCTTGACATCAAATCAGTAGAGCCCAGTGCCAAACAAAACGAAGCCAACTTGAAAGAAAGACTCAGCCTTTCTGGGGAGGGCCTCCTGCTGAAATGGTACAGGCTGTCACATCCCGAGGGAACCCATTCGCAACAGAAACACTCCAGCAATAGCCCATTAATCTATCAGCTTATCCATCCATGCCGCATAAACTCACTCATGGAAGCACAGCCCTCGTGATCCAATCACTCCCCAAAGGTCCCATCCCTCGAAGACCATTAACTGTGACTTTGCAGATTGACTTTTGGTGTGGTTTTCAGCGCGGGCATCTGAGCCCTGCCAACAGCTAACTTATCCAGAGTCCTTTCATTGGGAACTGGTCTCCGGAGCAGAGCATGAAGCCCACCCATCCTAGCTGCGGATCCCACCCTGAAGAGCACATGGTTTTCAGCTGGCCCCGGGATGTGAGGTTGAATGAGACAGTTCGCACACTGAGACAAGCAGAGTATTTTAGGTGTCTGGGAACAGAATCCCTGGCTCAGACGGCTGAATTTAGTGTTTCACGCACAGCAAAAGATAAGAGGTCTGTTTCATTCTAGAGGTTTACAGTATCTAGAATCTCTGCCTGAGGGCTCTCACGTTCTCTTGTGTCTGTGTATGTCTACGTGCAAAGCCTAAGTGCCTAAGCAACTATTAGACTTAGGCCCAGTTGGGACACAAGGAAATTTTACATGACATGTTGAGGGAAGATTCATTGGCACATCGGAACCCAGCGATCCATCTTTAAAATGTTTACAAAGACAGCAAGACACCTTTTTCTTTTAACACGATGCATTTCTGCCTTTGAGAGATTCTCCCAAAATGTCTGAACTTCAGCTAAACCAAGTCATTAAAGCTGTCACCAATTTATAGCAAATATGGACGTAGGGAGCATCAAACTGCCACATGAGAATACACCAAAGAGAGACTTGGGGTATGTAAAAGAATAAATGGTATGGGAAGGGAAGAGGCCTAGAAACTGCTTAGAAATTAAGAACCAGTAGACATATCAGCCATTTAAGTGTCTAACTATGGTCAGTTATGACCCAGACAAGCTTGCTATTAAAAGATAGTTTTGAGACAATTGGGGAAATTTGAACTCAAATAAATATCAGATGGGCTCTAGAAGCCATTGTTAATTTGGTTAAGGGTAATAATGGCTTATAGTTACATATTTTAAAGTATTTTTTCTGTTAGGCAGGTATCTGTTCATGTTAATAGATGAAATGATATAATGGCTGATATTCTAACATCAATAACTATTCTGTTGATTGTTCAAAATGAAGTTTTGTTCAACCTACATTGATTCCATTCAACTGCATTCTAGCATGGAAGCTAATTCTGAGATCACTCCCAAAATGATTTGAGAAACATTTATAAATTATACCTAGAAAAAGAAAGGGGAGCCTGAGGGCTGGAGGGTCGTGAAGACCCTCGCTTGAAGCTCTTGTGTGGTTGCCAGTTCATGCTTCAGGAAGTCACAACAGGCTGCAAATCCACAGCTGCTGTCCTTGCTACACACCCTGTGGATGAGAGTGGCAGACAGTCTCCAGGTCATGTCTGCCCAAGCAGGTCTCGCCAAACAGCTAAGGAGGCCAATCCCAAGAGGAATCCAACAACTTCACCCAGGGCCTGTTGCCTCTTCCTTGGTGGCTTTTGGAAGGGATTCCAGGAGCGCCTCACTCATTTTCCTCTCACTCTAGTTCACACTTGTTAGAACATAAAACAGACCTTGCCCGTCTACAGCAGACATACCTCTTAATGCTGACCTTACATCTTTCTGTTCTCCCAGTCCATTCTGTACTTTTCCTCCTGGTTACCTTCCTTCTTCTTTCTCACTGTACACGTGTATAACATCCTCAGGGTTCAGTTCCAATGCCTCTTCCTCTTTGACAGGTCCGGCGATCTACACTGCATTGAAAGGAAAGGTACCTCTCGGCACTCTCAATGCGATTCGCCTTGGCCAGTTAACCACAAACTCAGCGCTGAACACATTCACAATGGGTGGAATTCCAATTTCTGTCTGACAACATGTAAAATGATTGCTGATTTCTTAGACTGGGCATGCCAACTTTGAAAATCTGCAAGCACCATGGATTTTGTTCTGTGGTTAGTTAGGCGCGTGTCTCCCCTCTCTTCAGCATGAGGCTGTGGGGGTCTGGGATGCCGTTTGTTTCCCGTGGTGAAAGGGAAACCTTGGGTCTCGTCGAGATTTGCTCAGTCGATATATTTCGTTCCTTTGGGTTCCCTGCTCAACTTCACTACCCATGGCGATTAAGTCTTCATACCGGGATCTTTGGGAAAGTTTTAGTAAACAGTAATCAGTGGCAGGAAGAAGCTGGTCAGTCTTAAGTGTCCAAAGGAGAATTAAGACAAGACACAGTCTACACACAGTGAGCAGAAGCACCCAGAAGAGAGGCAAGACACCCCCACACAGAGCAGACTGGGTGCACCGCTCTTGAATGTCTTTCTCATGTCAAGCCAGAAAAGCTAGACAACTTTGGGGCTTTGCTCTTTAGACATAAAATGCTCGCTGACTCAAGTGGCGATGCCATTATCCGAAGCTGGTTCCCAGGTTAACAGATCGAAAGCCATGCCGTCATGCACCGGGGTGTAGGGGGTGGGGTGGATATGTGACTCTTGCTCCATGATCTTGATGTTTACATTTTGTCTGTTGGTTCTGCAAAGCTACTTTCACCCTCTTCAGGAAATGCAAAGTATTAACACTCTGGGCCTGTTTGGGAATCAGCCACATGAAAAGCTCTCAAGGACTAAAGTCACCAACTCTTTCCTATCTCTTCATCCCAGCACTTCCCCGGGGCCCGAGTGAATGGGGTCTGTCCAGAGGAGAAGAATGCTTCAGCAGTTCCCATGTGGTCTCATACCTGCCTTAACCTCGTGTCCTTCAGTTCACTCCAAATCCTAAAATACAAACCCGACCATGTGCCTCACCTACTTAAAATCCTTTAGTAACTGCTCTTTGCCCTGAACAAGACCAAGGTCAGATTTCCTGGGTTAGCAAAGTCCTCTGTGAGCTTCCTTCATCTCCTCCTTATACCTTACAGTGGGGTCATGGGTAATTGCTCTAGGTTCACTCAATACTTTCTATTCACCCCCCACATCCTTGCCCCTGCTTTAGCTTTTCATGTTCTCCTCTCTATCTTCTTTGCCGGATCAGTTGTCTCTTTCAAGAAGCATCGTGAAGGTCCTGTAGTGTTGAGCTAAGTATTTCTCATCTGTGCTGTCTTCGCTTAGCACCCTGTTCCTACCCCTTCCATAGTTGGTGCCACTCGATATTATCTGTGCGTGTGTCATCCCCAGCACTTCCAGCTGCTGCTTGAGGTTTGGGACCATTACTCATCATTATATAAACAGCACCTGTTTAAAATGCCTGGCACAAACTCAGCGCTGAACACATTCACATTGGGTGGAATTCCAACTTCTCCTGTCTGACAACATGTAAAACGATTACTGATTTCTTAGACTGTGCATGCCAACTTTGTGCCAGCACAGTGCTTCTCTTAACACATAAAAGTGAGTGAACTAACTCTGAAAACTGAAGACGGTCTCTTTCCTTGGGGTGCTTCTCTGTGGCACGTCTCTGAGCCCTGGGCAAAACTCTTAAAGAGCATAGGTCAGTGGCAGTGAAGGTCTCAGGGACCATTCCAGATGAAGACATAAGGCCTCATAAAATCCTGCACGAGTGACTTCCCTTAGTTTAATAGACGGACCCAGAAGTGCTGGAATCCCGCGTGCTTACAGTCAGCTGACCAGCAGGCGGTCAACTTACCCCTGTGATCATTCAAGCCCCTGTTTGTTTGCATTGTGTCATGTCTATATTCTACTCAAGCAGGGATCATTTAGACTTCCTTTAAAAGGATTACTTTAAAGAGGGAAATTCTGGTTTCTAGGCATTTTTTTTATTCAATAAATAATCATTGAATACTCACTATGGGTACTGAAGATGAATTTGGGGTGAGGGTAACCCAAAACCCTTACCTTAGTAGAACTTAACTTTCTAGTAAAAGAAGAAGAAAGTAGATATTGCGAATTAGAATGTTGTATAATACTCGGGATCGTGCTAGGGAAAACAAAATAGAACAGTAAAGATGGTTAGAAGTGTTTTTTGTTTTTGTTTTTAACAGAGGAGGTTCATTTTAATGCAGCAGGGTAGCGTTCTCATGTGAGATAGGGCACACACTAGAAGGAGGGAAGGGAGCAAGTCATATGGCCCAATGGATTTGCAGGCTAAGTGGACAGCATGAAGACCATAAGAAGGTCTGTACAAAGAAGAGTAAAGAAAGAGGTATGGGAGATAGGGAGGATGAAGGGATGGAGACAGGAACACAGGAAATGAGGCCAGAAAGGCAGGAATCAAGTTATATAGAATTTGGCAGAACTTTGTAAATACTTAGGCTCGTCCCTATGAACAGAGAGCCAGTTCAGAACTTTCAAGAGAGATGTGATGTAATCTAAACTTAAAACTGGTCCATCTGTCACCATGCAGAGAACAGACTTTGTAGGGGCAAGTTCACTACTGTGATCCAAGTGAGGACAGCACATCACTGTAGAAGCACAGAGAGCAGCAAGCAGGTCGTTATGGCCTGTTTTTTGTTTTGGTTTGGCTTTTTTTTTTTTAAGGGAGACCCAACAGGATCTCCAGGTGTGAGACTGAGAAGCATGAAGAATGGTTTCAGATTCTGGGTGTGAGTCGCTGTATGAATACAGTTGCCAATAATGAACCAAGGAAGACAGCAGGTAACACCTGTACAGGCATTGAGTTTGAAGCCTCTATTCCATATCTACAGGGAAACATCAAATACAAGTTAAAAACCAGAACCTAGAGTTCCAAAGAAAAGTCGAGGTGGTTGAAATGTACATGGCGGGGAAAAGTGATCCCAGCACCAAGAACTGGTCCATTTTACTGCGCAAAGGTATGGGAAAGAAGAGCAACTCATAAGCACCGAGGAAGAGATGATTAGTATAGTTAAAAACAGAAGGCAATAATCTCTCCCCATCCCAAAGCTCAGGGAAATTTGTGGAAGAGGGGGCAGTAAGATTGTACGAGCCTAAAGATGGGGAGGAGTAACAATATGCAAGATACGCCACACACGTTAGGGCTGCAGTAATCATAATAGGACTTTGCATGACCCGCGCAATGACCAACATATCATTGCCCCCCCCCCAAAGTCTCGTGTGGATCACAGGCACTAGGATCCTTAGAGGCAAGTGATTAACAGCCACAGTAGTGTTCCCATACTAAAGGGGAGCACAAAAAAGAGCTCTAGGCAATGCTACTGAGTCCTTACACCTCATCAGATAGGGAGACACAGAGGGAGGTTTGACATGCACACTAAAGGATGCTCCAGGAATGGGGGGGGGGGAGCACTGGGAGAAAGGGAGGAGGGGAAAAAAGGAGAAAAGGGGGGAGGGAGCAAGGGGATCCAGGGAGGGGTAGACAGAGGGAGGGGACTGGGGTACCTATTAAGTTTGTATGAGTGGGGAAAAAAAAAAACAAAACAGAAGGCAAAAGACATGATCATTTCCAAGAGAGGGAAGAGGCCAAGGTGTAAGATACAATGAAAATTGAGTGCATTTAGCATGACACCGGAGATTAATGCCATGGTGACTGGATTGAGTGGCATCTCCCATAATTCATGTCTAACAGAATCTCAGCATGTGATCTGATTTGAAAATAGGGTCTTGGTAGCTGTATTTTGTTGAGATGCTGGATTATGGCAGGTTCTAAATGACTGGTGTTCTGACTAAAAGACCCTATGGAGGTGCACAGGGAGGAGGAGAGACCACTTTAGGATGGAGGCAGGATCAATGGGGACGCTAGCCAAGACCTGTTGGCCACCATGACGTGCTACAACAGACAAGGAAGAATCCCTGCCAGAGGGGCTGTGCCCTGTTGCATCTTCTAGAACTGTAAGGGAAGAAAGTCCTGTCATAAGCCATCTAGTGTGTGTTACCTTATTATGACAACACAGGAAACTAATAGTCATGTTGATTTCAGGCACCTTGCCTCAATTTCCCTCATCTGTAAAATAGGACGATAACAGTATCTACCTCAGTATTGTAGGGATAAGCAATTCATATATGTAATGTTCTTAAAGAGCATATACAAAATGCTACATACATGGCTGTTAACTACTACACCAGTCATTTTGTTTTGAAAGTGAAACACTCATTTTAAATTTTTTTGCTTTTCATTATCTCTTTAACTTACAGATTAAATCTCCCCAAACTTCCAAAGCTTTGATTTCATACTTAATCAAATTCTCTGAAACACTTTTAAATTGAGAGAGCAATGTCTTATAAATAGAGCAAGTAAAAGTCTCCTAAATATTTAGACACTGTTTAAAACAATTGATTAGCAACAGTTCCTCAAACTAAAATTAGTAATTTAAGTGTGATTATATCAAGTACTTCAAAAAATCAAACACAATAATTATAAACCAAAATTATTCTCAAACACTTAACAATTGCTATAGTGCTTTAAAAAAAAAAAAGGAAAAAAAAGGAGGAAAAAAAAAAAAAAAAAAAAAAGCACACCTCACATCCTCCACTTGTCCTAAGTAGAACCCCTTTTACCTTGTAGCAGTTCTGTAACTTGTCTCAGAAAAGCATGAGAATGTTTGCTTTCCAATTAGTGCCTTTACTGGCGTCCTTGTATCTTAATTTCTTTTCCTGTTTCTGTGATAAAATTCCCCGTGTTGAAACCCAACCATATTGTTGCTTGATAAATTAACAACAAAGCAGCTAAAGGGCACAAATAGTTTGATATTTCACTTTTGATAGTCCAATTACAGTTCCTTGCCCAGCTTGGCAGGAGAGCCCGCACCAACACCAAGGGTCGAGAGAACTGACCACACCAAATCTACAGGACTGCTGAGAGAGGGACAGTCCTCACTTGCCAGTCAGCATGTCTGACCAAGTGTGCAGAAGGACGTCAGTTTTCTTACCTAGCTCCCTCCATCTTATTCACCTGCCTAGGTCTAGGGCCACCCGCCGTGGGCTGGGCCTTTCCTGTGAAGCAGAAAATCTCCTGCTGGCTCACTTGGGGATTAACTAGTTCTCTACAAATGTGCCCAGAGTTGAACGCTCAACTGTCAAGTTGATGCCTAACTATGACACCCTGACAAAAGCAATTTAAGAGAAAAGTGTTTTGCGTTTTTTTCTGTTGTTGTTGTTTGTTTGTTTGTTTGTTTTTAGGCCAACAGTTTTGGGCCTAAAATACAGTCCACAGCAGCTGGGAAGAACTGCAGGGCAGTCATTGAGTCTGAAATAGCTGGTTACACTTCACCAGCAGTCAGAAAGCAGTAAGTAACCAATGGGTGCGTCCGCTCAGTTCGCCCTCTCCACTTTATACAACTAAGGATCCCTCGACCAGAAAAGGTCCATCCCACCATTTAGAGGGTCTTCCCACACCAATGAACAAAACCAAGATAGTCCCTCACAGGCATTCGCAGAGGTTAATCTTCATCTAGATAATCCCCCACAGGTGCCAGATTGACAGCACTAGCCATCTCGCCCCGCCTCTCCAGTGTCCTTAAGGGGACCAAAGCCCTCTCAGTAAGTACCTTGAGGACGGCTTGGCAGTGGACTGAACACATATTCCCATTAAGTGCAGATTGTTCACAACGCTTTTCTAGACAAAGCTTCCCTTATAGAAGATCTCGCAGTGAAGTTGGCATGCAAAGTGGAGTGATTTGCCATCTGGGACATGTTCCTTAAGAGCGTGTGTTTGGGTTCATGAAGGCATGGTGGCAGACTTTGGCTTTGCCGCATGTGTGTGCGTGCGTGCGTGCGTGCGTGCGTGCGTGCGTGCTGTCAGAGAAAGAGAGAGAGAGAGAGAGCACTTGGTCCCTGTTGGAGACCAAGGGTGACTTCAGGAATCATTCTGCATTGCTTCTACTCTTCTTGCTGTTCTGGGATTTTCTACATGGCATTTTTACCAGGGACCTGGGATCCAAACTCAGGACCTTCTGCTTTCAAGACAGGGTCTTAATCCCTGAGCCATGTCTCCAGCCCATTTCCTACCTTTCTTAGATTCTTTTCCCTCATCGTCTCTACCATAAAGGATCCAGGTAAGGGTAAGTGACATAGGATTAGGACACAGCCAGGTGCTCAGTGCCCAACAAATGGCGGCTGTTACATCTAATTCCCCAAGCTGTTTTTCCAGGCTCCTTCCTTACACTGCCTAATTTCAAGTCCCACTGTAACGATATCAAGTGCATAGAAGATTGAATCATGTAATGATCACTTCGGGTTTTCCTTGATAAGCTTCTTAGTTCACAGCCCTTCCTCCCATCATAACCCATTTTCAAATTCACCCGGAGGTACTACATAATGTTCCACTCTGTCTTCCTAGGGTCTTAATTTGGGGGTCAGTCGCCGTGGCCTGCCTCCCATCAGCTGCCGTCTCTCATGATTGGGTTGTCATTGACCATTTGCAGCTGTCAGTGGGATGGTTCTCATCGCTGGTTTCAATTCAATTTAGTTCCAATCAAATCTTCATGTCTCGGGACAATTGGATTCGCTTCAAATCCCCTTTGTGCAGATAACATTGTAAGCAGCACTTCCTGTCATATCACCCATGGCCTGGGACCCTGCCTCGGAAGGCCCTTGGGTCTGATAACAAGGACGGTGCTGCTGTTCCCAGGGGGGCCAATGCTGGAACGAGCAAGGCCAACACTGGAGTCACATGTGCTCCCATCCCTCACCACATCTCACTGGCTCAGTGCTGTTCTGAGCTACAGAACGATCTTCTCTCAAGTCTCTTTTCATGAAATATTGGATAAGAAACAACTCCTTGGATGATACATGTTGGATGGCATAATGTGTTTACTTTGTTTTCCTTGACAGAATTTTTTCTGGGCTTTTTTGGTCTCCAGTGACAGACAAAAGGAAATTGAGTGACAGCGTATTCTAGCCACACCATACCCTAAATTGCCCTTCTCCTCAGACAACTGAACTACTTCTTTCAGAGTGGACCTATATGCCTGGCTTTCCTTGGAGTCCATTTATTTCCAAGACTCTTGCAAGACTGCTAGTAGAAAATCCCTTTATCGCACCAGCTCTTGGACTTGGCCACAAGCATTCTGGAATGTAGTGGCAACGTTCAGAGGAGAAAAATAGATGTTGGACCCATCTAGGAACACAGCCCTTAAAATCCACCTACCCAAAGGTTACTCCACAGCATTTCCAAAGGCCATGTTTCATCTTGGCAATTGCACACTCAAAGAAAGCCCCCAAATGAGCAAACGCAGCCACACAGTTCAGGTTTAGAGCCACGTTGTGCTGGGGCATTGGCCGCATGAGCTCTGCTAGAAGTTTCCTTGGATCACGGTCTAACCTTCTAAGCATACACCAGGAAAGGCCACAACCAGCTCAAGGCAGTGATGACCCAGAAAGCTGGACACCTCTACACTGGGTTGTTTCTGCTTCTAGAACCTGAAATATCTATTCAAGTGGAAAGGTGAAACCCAGGTCACAGCAGAGGCTCATGAGATTGTTCTAAGAATCCGGAGGTCAAATGAGTTTCACATACGCAGAGAATTCAGAGAAATGGAGCAAGTAGCTGAGAAGCCATAGCGCGGTATGATACCTGAATGCTAGTAGTTCAGACTAGGATTCCTTAAAGGCAGCTCTTCTGCCTAGAGTTAGAATGTCTAGAAAGACAAAAGCAGTAAAGCTGTGTTAACACAAGAGCTACAGAATGGGCCTCCCGTGCGTCTTCAGGAGAGATGCAATTGCTGAAGCTTGGACTTTGAAAGCAGATGTTTTAGATTTAAATCCCGGTGGGCATCAGTCACGGTGTGACTTGGTGTTCATCCGTCCCTCCACATCTCCAGATCCGTCAGTAAAGAACCTTACAAGATTCTTCTAAGGATTGATAAAATTCATGTTGGGCTCCTGGTACTCAAGACGAAAAAATGAGCATGTGGGTCCATTTACTAATAGCAGTGTGGGCTGAATTCATTGGCTGAACTTAGCTTGTTGACAGCTTGACCTCCACGTGAGAAAGGATTCAGGTGCTGAAGATATGTTTCACCTATGAACAAGGGACCGTTGCCCAGAGCTTCATCCAGGGGGGTGGGCTAAAAAGTAAGAGCCCTTCGGAGGACATTCTAGGATGTACCAACACAATATTTAAAAAGGTGTCTGTTTGCCCTTTCCCACTACATTCAGACTTGGATGCCCCTTTCTTTAGGGTTACGCATGTGCTCACACATTAAACTCAGCTGTGGTTTAAGTGTGGGCTGTCCCCCACAGACTTGTGTATTGGAACCCTTAGTTGGCAATTCTTAACCGCTCCAGAAGGCACCTTTAGAAGGTGGAGCCTTAGTTGGAAGAAGGCATGTCACAGAGTGGGCTTGAGGCTTGCTAGCTAGCTCCGATTCCTATTTGCTCTTGTTCTTTCTGCCTTCTTAATGGTTGTAGTGACCTGAACCAGCCTCCCGCTTCTGCCTGCAGCCTTCTGCTGTGAGATTCCCTTCCTCGATAGACTACATCTCCTTTGGAACCGTAAACCAAATAAGTCTCCCTTTCCCCCTTAAGTTGTGTCTGAGAGTTGTCTCAGAAGCAAGAAGAGCAACCACAGCATGTTTCAGCATCAAAAGCTACAGGAAGGCTTGGCCTCCCTCTACAATGTGTACGCTGTGATCTTTATTACCAGCCATGTGTTATAGCCTTGCGTGTGAACCTTTAATTTCTGAAATGAAGAAAGTAGAGAATATTTTCTATTCTTTCCATGAAGATTTTGTTGTTGTTATGCATATGAAAACGATTTTGGTTTTTCTTTTCTCCCTTCACGCCTCTCTCTAGCATTGATTAATACCCTTTAGTCTGTACTGAAAGATGTCCTCAGGTGTATTTCAGTAGAATGTTGAGCTGAGTACAACAAAAGACGGTCTGTTCTCTTAAGTCTGGGCTCCATTGAGAAAACTCATCTTACCAGCAGCGGTGGGATTCGGCGGATTATTTTTTTTAAAGTAATAAATAAGTAAAATTGCACGAGAAGTGGGTGGAACAACGCACTTAGGGAGCGTGGGGGTGGGGCTGAAGGATGGTCATGATCAGAATATATCGTATATATACATGTATGAAGTCGTCAAAGAATACATTCAAAATGTTTAACAGCTGGGGATATAACTCAGTGATACAGCACATACCTAGCATCATGTACCCATGTTTGATCCCCTGTCTCTCTCTCTCTCTCTCTCTCTCTCTCTCTCACACACACACACACCCCTTTCACAGCTGGAGAACAAGAATGATAGAATCGTGCACAAAACCCAGATGCCCTTTTTCCAGCCCAGTCGTTCTTGATACGATTCCGCTCCTCGCCTTATACAGACCATTAACTTAATCCTGGTGATTCTTCCACCGCACACACCTTTTCCTGCCTTACAGGCTTTGTCCAGCCAGATGGCTTTTCTTTTGAGGAGCCTACATGGCAGAGCGCCAACCTAATACTTCGGGATCCTCCCAATACCCTCCATCCCCTCCAAGTTTCCTCCAATAGTTTCTATGCACTTCCATTCTTTCCTTGTCCCTTGGTGAGTCTGTTGAAGTCGGGGTGTCTTACACACAATCTTCTTATTCCCGACGTCCATCACAGCATCTGTCTGCTTGATTGGTGCACATTAAAAATGTGCACGTGAACTCCAAGTCACTCTGTGTTTCTTCTTCTTTCAGAAGCGATGACTACGGAGAAGCGGACTCCTTGTGCCAAGGACACAGTCGGAAAATCAACTAACCAAGATCTTAGTAACTTTTCCCATCTAGCAACACCTGGACGACTCCATAATGAACCACTCTGCTGTAACCACAGCAACAACTGGCCCTCTTTCCAAATTGGGTTTAGTGAAACTGAATGGTCCAGCCACCTTCCTCAGGTGGCCCAAGGTGATATGTTTTAGTGGAAGCTCATCTGTCATTGTCAAAAGCCAAGATTGGTTTATGGAAGGAATCGAGTGGTGATTCATGGAAGGCCCTTAGTTAAGGAGACATGACTCGTGTCCTGCCAGTGAGCAGTGTGGCGCCGCCAAGTTATTTGTTTGAATGCCCTGGAAGGACAGCATATTCAAAATATATCCAGGTGCTAACTAGGCAGCAGATTTCAATTCAAACTCTACTACCCGTGAGCTAGTGACTGTCTTCAGAGAATAATTTCACCCCAAGAAGTGCTTCAGCTGCACAAGGAGTACCCCTAAGAGAAGACTAGGAGAAGCCGGCCGTTCCCCTGGAAGGAGTCTTGTGTAAGGAGGGTTAGTTCATAGCAACTCACTGCCCCCTCCCCTCCCATGGTAGAGGTCCGCTTCATCATGGCCCTTTTTCTGCTAAAAGCCAGATTCAGAGATTCTAGAACCTGACTTCTAGGGAGCCGGCAGCCACTGCTTTGCAGCTGGCGGCATTAGTAGAATGAACCGTGTCGTCTGTGTCCCAGAGGCTTGCCTCTCGGTGGCATATACACCTCAGAATATCCTTTCCCAGGTACACTTGTCCACTGAGGAAACGGCCTCAGAAAGGGGCATAGCATTGTGGGAGATGACCCAGCGTCCCCTGTGGGAAGGCACAGCTTTGGGGCCCTCTCAGCCTGGGTGCCTTCTAAGGTGTTCTCATCTGCAGCAGCCCAGAATCAAGACTCACAGGGCCTGATGGGGGCCGCCTTCTTGTTTCAGACATGTGGGTGGTAGTTTCACAGCACTCGGGGAATGGAAATTCCTCGAAGAGCGAAGGTCGAGGGCCTTCTCCAGGTTGCCCACTCATTACTCAGCCCTTCTCCTCAGTACCCCATCCACATCACTTCTGTTCACACAGAGAGGAACCCAAAGGCCTCAGCATTCCCTTGGGAGACCAGAGGCTGTGGCCTCTCCCCCTTGTCATTGTGGGTGCAAGGCATCTGCACCACCACTCCAAGACGACTCGCCCCTTTCATGCCACCCCTTCGTAGACAAAGCCAGAGTTGGTCGTACTTGACTTTCCTGGAAAGCTCGTCGTCTTAATTTCCATTGGCATGCAGTGTAGCAAGCTCTGGGTAGAAGCTCCCGCAGGGTGGCCAGGCCTGCTCACAAAGTTCCTGTGCTTGCAGCTGCCTAGTGCAAGGAACCCTGTCCCGATGTCAGATCTCAAACGAGCTGAGGCCTGTGGATGCAGCAGGCACTGTTATTTCACCCAGGCTTTATACATTTCCAACTGCCTAATCCATTTCCATCTTTTATTGGTTTTCACTTGGATTCAGCAGGAATTCCAGTTCTGTCTATGTCTGATGACATTAGAAAAATACAACTCTTTGCCCAAGAACTTACACACACACACACACACACACCCCTACACACCTGTCACCTATCCCTTATTCATTCAGCCATCCTCTATCATATCAGTGTTTAGAACCAAAGCATAAAGGGCGAGTGCCAATAGGATAGCGTACAGGAATACCATCGCTAGATCCAGGCAGATGAGCCCAGAAGAATGATTCCAAAGAAACTGGTCTGGCCCTAGCACATATCAGGTAGCCATTCCATTAAGCTATGATGTGTCTTCCTTGGCAATGGGAGCCTGGATTGGAGATCCTAAGACAGTCTAGTATTCCCCTCAGTATCCTCCTGCCAAGAGTCGGCAGCCCTGGGGTACTAAGGAGCAAGCTGCCAGCTCAAAGATGGCCTTCGGGGGCAATCAGGGGAAGAGGACTGCCACACAGTGTGCAAATGTCTTTGTGTGTTGAAAGCTTTGCCTAGCAGTACAGCTGTGGCCAGAGGCTGGTTAAAATTTGAATCCCCTCAGCCCATTTTCAACTCTGCCTGTGTTCTCTTGTGTTCTGTTTGGTTGTCCTTTAGTTTCCTAGTAAACATTCCTTTTGAAAAATGCACTTGCTGTCTCATTGCATTTGGGGGAAGGCATCTTTTCCAGAACAGAAAGATTACTGAAGCACCTTCAAAACATGGGAATGATAATGGAAAGAGAACCACCCTGGTCAGATGTCAGGAAGAAGCTTTGGGAAGAGCTGGTGCCAAGAGAGAAGAACTCAGGTGTCCTTGGGTCTTGGCATCAATTCTCAGCTCATTGCCACCTTATCAAGGGAATCAGCCCAAGATGTGTGTTACTGCTAAAGCTCTTCCCTGAGTAGCGAACTGGAAACATTGAGTGGGCAGCGTGATGTCTGAGAAGTGTCTAGAAAGAAGAGGAATCAGGGGAAAGGAAAAAATACGGGGTTTTTAAATTATTTGTTATTTTGGTTTTTTGTGTGTGTATCAGAGGTCACTGTATGCCTGTGCCCAAGGATGACTTTGGAAATCATTCTGGATCATTCTACCTCATTTTTGCTTTTCTTTGAGGTTTTCTAGGCCCCACCTTCCAGGCCTAGAAGTACAGGGCACGTCATTTCTGCCCAGCATTTTTATGTGGGATCTTGGATACAAACTAAGGTCCTTCTGCTTATGAAACAGAGGCTTAATCCCCTGACCCATCTTTCTAACCTCAATTCTTTTTTTTTTTTTTTTGATAATTTTATTCCAAAGCTTAGAGCTATGCTAATGGATGAGTATAATCATATATATTGAAAGAGCAGTTTGACACCATATCCTTTTAGCAATACAACAGTAATGGGTTCCCCCCTAAGGCCTGTGTCCTCTTCAGCTGTGGGCTTTGAGTAGGTTCACAGAACCAGGTATAAGCTCCTCCTGTGGAGTGGGCTTAAAATCCAACCAGAAAGCAGTTAGTTGGTTGCCTCTGTAACAGTCACACCACTGTTATACCAGTGGCACATCTTTCTGGCATTGTATGTGCAGGGTTTAGGAGTGGCATCTATAGTGTTAGTTCCAAAATTCCCTCACCATCATGAACCCAGATGCAAAGATTTGGTCCTCATGGCCATCAGTAACCCCATATTTCATATGAAGGGAGGAAAGTCACATTTAAGGGCAAGCTAACAAAAGACAATGGCGAATGGCTTGCTATTTTATAGTTGTGCTTTCCTGCAGTGGTAGGTGCTCCTGTTGTCTATCACAATGTGACAAAGCACCACAAAACATCATGAGTGTCCTTTCTGTTTCTTTTAGACAGTCTCTCTATGGCCCAGGCTGGCCTCAAATTCATAATTCTTATAGCTCTCCTTTCTGCGTGATAGGTTAGAGCATAACGGGCCAGATGCAGATTTATCTTCTCTCCCAGTTATGAGGCTTGATTTAGTTGTTCTTTCTCAATCTTAGAGTCTTGTGGTCGCTGTCTATGAACACTGGGGTCTGACAGGATAGGAAGTCCTGAGTTGGGCATTGCTGCTTTCCACGTGGTAACTTTCGGCTTCCTCACAACATGAAGATTCCAAGATAGACTCTTACAAAGGGGACAGTTATCTCCCAAATTAGCGTTGAGAGCAGTCCAGATTCTTCTAACCTCTGAAGTAACTACTCATTTCTTTTTGAACTTACATTCTTAAATTTTTATTTTTTATCCCTGTGTGTGTGCGCGGATGTGCGCGATATGTACGTGGTGGGGTAGGACCACACATGTGCTATGCAGTTCATTTGGAGGTCAGATGATAGCTTCACAGGACACATCTCCAGCCAAGATAACAACACATACAAATGCTTAACTTGCACTGGACAGTGGGAGGGAAGCGGTGAAGAGCAGAAGAAAGGCTGCCTGCGGAGAGCTAATCAGCCCTAAGCTAAAGAAAAGCAACTGGTTATGATGACATAACCCAACAGATATCCTGAGACCTCATGGAAAAACCTGGAGGAAACTGTTATTTATTGTCACTGTTGGTACAGAAAGTCGGAGTTGAATATTTGTTTTTTCCTCCATCTCTGAGCCAACGTCAAGGTACAAGTGGCCTTCCCATGCTTGCAGCTGTCCGCAGCAACAAAAGCACCAAGTAGAATTGCCTGTCACTCTTGAGAATACTTCACCAAGAATTATTATACTTAATTAAGAGAGGAACCTTACTAGATCTCTGCCCCGTGACCCCTCAAAGGAGACCACCCCCCCACACACACACGTTGCCACGGAAACCACCCCCCCTTCTGCCTGCTGCAACAGCCCTGCCCAGTGGAGCTGATGGGTCTTTCCAAGCTTGTCTCCCACCATGGCCTGATCCTACTTCATTTTCCCTGCTAGGAATTTTCACAAGAGATTTTCTTGAAAGAGCTGACATGATAAATCTGAGGGGAAAAGAAGCAATCAGAGAGAGAAAAATTTGTCCCGCCAGGGAAGATCTGCAAGAGAAATCAGAAAAGAGAGGACTCGCTCGCATCCCGGGAGCCACGGGTGAGCTCTGGTCATTCCTAAGTGCAGGACACATACAAGGGGAAAAGCAGCTCTGGGCAGTGCCCTGGACCCCGCAGGCATCTCTCCTGGCAGGCGTAAAGCTCCTTTGGTTTGCACCATGGAGCAGATCAAGCCATTCCAGCTCAGTCAAAATGCTGAATTATCACCACCACCACCACCCCGCCCCCAGCACATGGGCTACAGCAGTCATCTAACTTTAGGATCATTTCTGCATGTCCCTCCCTGGGGTCTCTCCATTTATGTCCAGGGTCTCTGATCTTAGGAAGTATGAAAAGCCAAGGTTGAAGAGGGCCCCCAAAGTCTCTGTGAATCAGGGACCAGCCCCATATGCCAATCAACTTAGCTTGACCCTGATTCACATAGGCCCCGACCTAACTTTTACTGCCTTACAACACCTCCCCTCCTGGTGGGCATGTAAAGAACACGTCAAAGGGCCCTGAGCCACAGATGCTGCCCACCTATGTCACAGATACCGTCTTCCTAAAACCACGTAACAAGTGTGACACTGACGACTAGGTGAGCTTCGCCTGGCAGCTCACCAGGGAATACACTCGCAATGTGACATCTACCAATGGCTCTCAATAGTACATCTTTTAGTTTCCAACAGTACTTTATCCATTTTCTTTATGTTTTGAAAAATTCAACTTGTAATCCCCCCTTTAAAAGTTTCATTTGTTTTGACTCAGTGCTAAATGGATTGTGGTTATTATGTCAGTGATTGCCAATTGCATCCAAGTCACTGCCAAGGCAGCATTTGAGACCTGAGACTACGGATGGATTTCCTACAACGTAGACATCATCTTCAGGATGTGAACTTTCTTGCAACTTAGATAAAATTCTTTTCTCATCATGATCCACCCAGCGGATTCATTCTGGGTTTACCCAGATGGAAATCTGTTGAAAAGGACGATTCCTCCAATATCCCAAACATGAGGAACATATAACAAAACCACTTCTTAGACACTTGAAGACACTTCCCAGGCTTCGGAGATGAGCTTTATCAACATATAAACAGTAAACAAACTTCCCAGTAGCCAGAGTCTTATCTTCATTGCAAAAAGAGACAAATGATTCTAAAATACATTTTTTTCTCCACAAGGAAATTCATGTTTAAAATGAGGCTGTCAATCTTTATCTTAACAGCACACAAGAAAGTACAAACAAGATTAGAACACATAAACTACACACACGCGCACACACACAGAGAACAGATATGCTGTTTTCTGAATTGGAATTTCAGGGGTTAAAAATATTTCAAGAGTTCCTAAGATGGCTCAGTGTATAAAAGTACTTGCCTATATCCCTAGAGCTTAAATAAAAAAGATAGATAAATAAATATAAAGCTAGATACTGTGACACGTATCTGTAATCCCAGCCCTACTATTTCGAGATGAGAGATGGATGCTGGAGAATTTTCCAGAAGCTTGCTGTCCAGCCAACCTGAAGTACACTACATGGCAAGAACAGCAAGAGAGGGCCTGGAGAGATGGCTCAGGGGTTGTGACTCTGTCTCACAAGCAGAAGGTTCTGAGTTCGGATCCCAGGTCCCACATTAAAACAAAACAAAACAAGAACAGCAAGAGAGACCCTGTCTCAGCAAGATGGAAGAAGAGATCTAACTCCCACACGTGTTGCCTCCACATGAACCTGATCGCACACATGTACTTGCACACACCACACACACACACACACACACACACACACACACGCGCGCACGCGTGATAATAATTTACAAAAGGGATTCCAAACTAAAGCAAACACTTTTATCTAAATACGCATCAAGCTTTACCATGTTCTTTGCAGTTAGGAGTCACCTAATCTACACAGCACTATTGGTTCTGAAAGAATCATCTCTGCTGTCATAAAAGTCACCTTTAAGCCTTCCAGTGTTTTCCACACTTGAGATCTGTGTTGAGAAGCCAGTGACATTCGCATGTGACACAGCCGGTCCTGAAACGAGCCAGGCAACGCCTGACAAGCCGGAACGATCGCTGGGCCCCATTCACACCTGGTGCCCCTGCGCCTCGGCTGCCTGGCTGCGTGAGACCACCCTTGCCACAGCAGCCCACTTAGCAGCTGAGACACATCCGCTGGGGCTTGTCAAGGCAAGGCCACCTTTGAAGCAAGGATGTTTCCTTGACTCCAGATGTAGAAAGATTTTCTTCCACTCCCCACCCTAAATTTTGGGGGTGGGGTACAAAAAGGAAAGCATATGACAATATGTTCATGCCACCAAACAGGATTATGAACAAGTATATTATGTTTTAGCATGCACATGTAAGACAATAGGGAAGTAGTCCCTAAAGCTCAATAAACCCTTCTCTTTTCTAAGTTTTAAAGTTAACTATCTTGCCCCCCCCCCCATGCTGGGGACTGAACCCAGGATCTGGAACCTGCTCTATCCCAGCCCTTAAAGTTTATTGTCCTGAATTTTTAAGAAAAATAAATGTCTAATTTGAAAAGCCACTTATCAATGAACTGAAAGGAAATCCCAGGGACATATTGTGATTTTTATACTATCACTCATGCTCACTAGGTAAAGAAGCAAATGAATGAATATTTTTAAAGCCTTAGTTTAAGATGGTCCCATAAAACCAGAAAAGTTTCATAAATTATTCAAACACTTATTGTATCTGGTAGGTGGCGTATTTTTTCCTGCTTGGCTGTGTTACATCAGTGTTTCCAGCCCATGTGAAAGCAGCTACTGAGCGATGGTTCATAAGAGACTCCTATGCAATGCTTCCAGGTGACCCTGTCTGTCGGGGAGCCTGGAAGAGATGGGCAGTTGTAAGACCACAGCCCTTTCTTCATGGCTTCTGGTTTTCCCAGAGACTTGCTGGTAGAGGAAGCTGCTTATATAAATGAGGACAGATTCCTCGCCAGCCTTCCACTCATGACCTTCTTTGACTCCAGGGGACAGGAAAATCACCAGTTTGGAGAGGTAGATTTCAGGCTTGAAACTGTAATTGCACAGAGCTCGGGGAGTGCGCAGGGACATTAAACTGGTACTCACTACTTGAAACTATTGTAGTCCCTGAATTCACTGTCTTGGGCCCTAACCACATTCCCCTATTCTGGGGGATAGAAGTAATGACAGAGGCCAGCTGACTCCCAGAAAATGCCCAAGAACTTCAAACCATTTACCCCCAGGCAGAATATGAGTTGGAGGGCCCGTGAGATGACTCAGCGGGTAAGGTACCTGCCTACAAGCCTAGAGATCTGAGTTCAGTCCCTGGAAGGTCACGTGGTAGAAGGAAAGCCCAGACTTCCAAAAACTGCCCTCTGACCTCTACCCATGTACTGTGGCAAACATTTGCTTCTTTCCCCCTTTCTTTCATAAATGAGGTATGTTTAATATCAGAAGAAAAGAGAAGAAAGGAGGGAAAAGGTAGGATAGAGGAGGAGAGTAGAGAGGGGAGGGGAAGGGAGGGGAGGGAAGAGACAGGGAGGGAGAAGAGGAGAGAGGAGAGGAGGAGTGGGGACAAGATAGGAGAGGAGAGGACGGGGAGGGGAGGAGAAAAGAGGAAAGAAACAGCACTTCCCTGCAGACCCCTATACAACACGTGCCACCAAGGGTACCACCCAAACCCTTGTCGACCCCTAGCACAGCCAAGGCACAGACAAGCAGTACCACTTCTGTGGCAGCACTTGGTTCTCATTCTTCTGGGCTTAAGGAGGACTTCAGCAATCCTCAAAGGGCCAAACAACATGAGAAGTCCTTGTCTAGAACATTCTGCCTTGACCCGACTCCCCCTCATTTTTTTTTTTTTTTTTTTTCATGACAGAACTTCGCTTCCCCACTGTAAGCACGTGGGCACATAAGCTCGACTGCAGCAGGGCAGGAGCAACACGGCAAGGCTAGTGCCAGGCCCCCCAGTCTCAGGCTGCAGAGAGCCGGACCCCATCCGTGTGGGGAGATCTGGCTTTGTGTATCTTTGCAGTAAGATGCTCGTTCCTTCTGCTCCTTCTTATACACGTCGCAAAGCTCCACGAATGTGCCCGTCCACCTAGCATAGGAAGAGACTTCTTAGAGATTCCCGTCTCCATAAACACATAACTGCAGTTATGGCGGCTTGCTCTTCTCATTCACAACTGAGCCTGCCACTAGAACAGGTCTCCCTGGAGATGGCCGCATCTCTCCAGGTCATGATGTGTGGATGGTGGAGGGGTGGCAGAGGCAAGAGCCTCTCTATATAGGCCATTTTTGCGGGAAGGCGGTCATTCATGGGGCTCATCTGAGGAGCACAGAGAGAGCAAAGACCAGGAAGTGGTAGACAGACCGAGGCTGGGCCCGGTCGCTCAGCTTCTGTTCTGACACTGCGGCCTTCCCTAGGGGAATCTGTTCTCAGGGGTGCCTTCCATCTCTGGTGTCTCTGCACCTCTGTCACTGAGGAAGCCAGGGGCTAGGGCAGGGCTAGTCCTAGACAAATACGGGCCAAACTCAAACACAGTCTGCGTCTACGGGAGGGGGTTTTGCTTTGTGAAGGACGTCATCTGCTTCTCTATCTGACTTCCCTAATTTTTTTTCCAGTTCCTTCTCAGGCCTTTCATGTTTAACAAGTGATCTGAAAGGCGTTTGTGTATGTGTACATGCGTGTGTGGTATATGTAGATGTTTGTGTGTGCCCATGTATGCACACTTGCTGGTAGGGACCAGGTATCAATATCAAGTGCCTTTTTCAATTGCGCCTCCCTTTATGTTTTTGAGTCAGGGTCTCTCGCTAAACCTAGAGCTCAGTGATTCAGCTACACTGGCCGGTCCAAAAACCCCACGGATCTTCCTATTTCTGCTTTACCATCTGTCAAAGCTAGGCACAGGTGTCAACTTGATAATTAAGGGTTTGCACTCTGGGCACATTTATAGAGAATTAGTAGTTGAATAGAGCAAACCTGCAGGAGATTGTCTGATGGGGAAGGCCCAGTCCATAGTGAGTAGACCCTGGGCAGGTGAATAAAATACAGGAAACGGGCTGAGGAAGTAGCCATCTTTGTGTGCACTTGGCCAGACATGCTGGTCTGGCAAGTAAGGATCGTCCCTCTCTCAGCCGTTAGGTAGAGATGGTGTGGCCAGTTCTCTTGGCCCTGGTGTTGGTGTGAGCTCTCCCGTCAAGCTGGACTGAGAACTGTAACTGGACAAGCAGTTGGATGATGATTTTATCAGCAACCCTGCAGGCTAACTGCAGCAGGATCGCTGATATTCCAGGCATGCGTTGCAGCACCACGGCTTTTCACGGGCCCAAGATCCAAACTCGAGCCTGAGCCTTGCACAGCAAGCACGTTCCTGAGTCATCTTCCAGCCCTTGATTCTGAGTGTCCGAAAGCCCTTTAATAACCGCTGAAGTTTAGTGTGGAGCGTTAAACCAAGACTTACCTCTCTAAATACATGAGATGGCATTTTGAATGAAATACAAAAGGTTCTCTCAATAATTGCCCCCCTTTGCAACACACACACACACACACACACACACACACACACACACACACGCCATTATCACAGACCAGCAGGTGAGCTAGAGGTGGGAAGGGGGAGTAGCAAGGAGGTCTGGCTGGGGGTGAGGGGAGCCTCCTCACAGAGATGAAGAAAGGGGGGTCTGTGGATGGTTCATAGCAGGGGAAGGAAGGAGGCCGGCTGCTCCTTTCCTGGCCTACTTATTTAAGCACCTTGCCTAGGGCTGTGATCAAAATCTTTATCCCAGGAAGCTCACAGCCCACTCTGCTGAGCGCTGTGCTTCTGATAACTTCAAGGAGGATGTGTCTGGAAGCGTCAAAGGCAGGTACCTTCCTTCTCCAAACTGCACAGCGCCCCGGGGCCAGCGGTGCATTTCAAGGGCCCGGTGCTCTGTTGACTGTAAGGTCTTTCTGCCTCGGCCTATGGGTTTAAAAATAAAACCTCACAACCCATTCTACCCATTTGGCCCAGAACATCAATCACGTTGGCCAGTGAGTAAGAGGAAGCCTTGCGGGGGAGCAGGGATCCAGAGCAGATATCCAAAGACAGTAGAGTTGAACATCCACCCGGCTCGGTGGACCCCACTGGTCGTTTCTGAGATCTTCTCTGCCAAGGCTCATGAGAATAGAGTGAGGAGTCCGTGGTCAGGGGCCCATTTTTAGATGGAACACATTCAATTAAAAAAAAAAAAAGTCACAAACCACTGTATTGACTGTCCTCAGATGCCTCCCTGAAAGGCTCCTGCCCTCTAGTGGCCATGAGCAACAGAAGCCTTACATAAAAATTGACACCATGCCAAGGTGTGGAGCACTAAACCAAGACTTCCCCCAAAAAGGCACTCTGGGAACAGACAACCATCATCCTGGGGATCTGCCCCAGAAACCTCACTTGGGATCTTGTGCAGGAGAGCCCAAGGATAAATCCTCCCTGAGAGTCACAGAAGTGGGGGGCACCCCTGCTGGCCAGCCCTGGCCCTGGGGCCCGTTACCGAGGAGCCCTGCGCTCCCTTCATCAAGACGCATCGTGTCACACCATCCACGCCTCTGCAAGTCAATCATCCATATCCAGCCCCCTCAATGGCTACTGCTGACCAGGCCTCATTCCTGCAGTCAGTGCACCTCAACCTCATGCTACCCAAAGTGTGTCAGCAGACAAGATTCCAGAAGGTCTTGGCAGAGGTGTGGCTACCAGGTGCTGAAGGAACGGAGACTTGGTGTTGGCCATTCATGCTCAGCCAGCCACACCTGGTGTGACAGCAGTTGGCACTGGTACCTGGTAGAACAAGAAACAGATCTCCAGAGAGATCAAGTTTATAGGAAACTGCACATGTGATTTTCAAAAGTCAGACCAGAATAATCACGTTGACAGGTATGAAAGTTCTAGGAATAATTTTTTTGCTGTTATTACTACGAAGAGTCCTGGGAGGCTGTTCTATCAAGTGAATGCTGGGTAATAATAAGCAGCTGTCCTACCCTGAGGGCTGCAGGGAAATAAATACACGAGGGTCTTTGCTTGAGGCAGGAAACAGTTCCACAGCCGGGCACTTGAGACGAATCTGGACTAAGGAAATACCCAGTAAAACATGGGAATTGGGATCAAATATCCAGAGAAGTGGCTCTGGGCAGAGTCAGGCAGAGGGAGGAAGAGGATAAAGAGAAGTGATTGGAGGAGATAGAAGTACCTCGGAGACATCGCACACATCTCAAAGTCTTGATGTTATTGATCAATGGAAACGTTGGCACCACAGACTAAATGATTATGTTCCCTCTGATTCATGTGTTAAAGCCCTAGTCCCCAGTGTGACAGCATTTGAGAACTTCAAAATTAAAATTAACTGAGGTCATGAGGTAGGGCCATCATGATACGATCAGTTAGTGTTCTTAGATGGTGTTTTTTTTTTTTATTATTCAATTGTACATGTGTGTGTATGTATGTGTGTGTGCATCTATACATGGGATATAGAATCTGAACTCAGGACCTTCCGCCTGCAAGGCAGAGGCTTAACCCCTGAGCCACCTCTCCAGCCCCCATAGTTAGTGTTCTTATAAAAGACTAAGAAGTACGAGAACGGGCTCTCCACCTAGTAAGGATGCCGCAAGAAGTCAGTTGTGAACCAGGAACTTTCTCTTCTCGGTCATGGAGTCTGCTAGCATCCTGGCCTTGGACTGTCTGCTTCCACACTGTGAGAAGTAAATGTCTACTGTTTAAGCCTCCAAGTCTATGGTTGGGAAGACATTTTACAGAAAGTCGTGTAGAAATTAAAATTCCCAAACCACAGATAGAAACATCACAGAGTATCTTATGATATACAGAGACAAAATAGATTTTATGATTTTTCTCTTTTTTTGAACCCCCTTCCACCCAAAAACCTAACTTAAATCCATAGTTCATGTCTACAAGGGTCACCCCACCATATACATCTTCCAACACAGTAAGCAGAACTCATCTCCCAATTAGGCACAATATCACTGTCCAACAAACCCTTGGCCGTCTCTGCTGTGTGTGGTGTATGCACAAATGTGTGTGCAGGTGTGTGCACCCGTGCTGCACGGGGAATTGCTAAGGAGGACCTGCACTGTCCTGGTGTGTCTTTCTCTGCTTTTATTTCTTTGTCACGGGGTCTCCCACTGAGCCTGGAGCTAGGCTGGTGGCTCATAAGTTCAAGCGGTTTCCTGTCTCTGACTCCCAGAACTCGGATCGTAAGTATGTGTGACCACACCTGACCTGTGGGCTTTGGGGCCTTAAACTCAGGTCCTCTTGCTTATGCTGCAAGCTTTCTTACCCACTGAGCCATCTTTCCAGGCCACTAGTTCATGATATTTTGTTACAACAGCTCAATCTGAGACAATTGGCCAGCCATTCACTGTACCTCAGGAATTTCTTTCTTCTTATTAATTTTTCTTAAAATGTAGTGTGTGTGTGTGTGTGTGTGTGTGTGTGTGGGATGTGTGTGTGTGTGTGTGTGTGTGTATGTGTGTGTGTATCAGAGGGCACTGTGTGTCCCTTTGGACTACAGAAACATTCGACCTCCTGTCTGAATATCTATCTAGACTAATCCCTCCGTTTCTTCATTTGTTAAGTACATAAAATATGACACTGTTGGCTGAAAGAAATAATTCAGAAAGAAGTCTGAGAGACGATGAAAACAGGCCTAGTCAGGGAGTTAATTCCATATATGAGTGTTAATGGCCTGTGGGTACATGGAAAGAGGGTTTGGAGCTCCTAAGAGGCCTCCTGACAACACACTTCTTACCAAGAACATTGTATATTTTCCCCCATACTGTACTCCTTTTACAGTTCAGCAAGTGTCTGTATTACTGTTTGTGGATTTCCAAAACAAAACGCAACCAGGGATCATCTGACCTAGACAACAGACATTTAATTTTTCCCACTTCTAGAAACTGGGGGGTCCAAAGATCAAAGCATCGGTGGGTTTGCTCTTTCTCGGGCCTCGCTCCTTAGCTTCCAGACGGCTGCCCTCTCTTCAAGCCTTCATCTGGCCTTCCCATCCGGGTTGTAATGTGTCTGAATTTGCTCTTTGTATAGGGATATCAGTCAGATGTTTGGTTTAGAATCCATCTGGTGCAGTTCACCTGCATGGTGCTGATAAAATCACCATCCAATGCCTTAAGAGAACAAGGGATTTATTTTCTCATAATAATCTGGTTATAATTTGTAGTCCAACTTGACCAGAGAACTCACACCAACACCAGGGCCAAGGGAACAGGCCAAATCATCTCTACATAACGGCTGAGAGAGGGACGATCCTTACTTGCCAAACCAGCATGTCTGGCCAAGTGTACACAAGGATGCCAACTCCCTCAACTAGCTCTCTGTATTTTATTCCAGGGCCTAGTCCTACCCACCAGGCTGGGCCTTCCCCATCAGCTATACAAACTCCTGCAGGTTTGCTCTAGGCTTAACTCAACCACTAATTCTCCACAAATGTGCCCAGAGCTCAAACCCTCAACTGTCAAGCTGACACCTGTGCCCAACTATGACACCATCCTAGAGGCTTTTATTCACCTCACTCTCCAAATACAGCCATATTTGAGATCCTGGGGGTTAGGGCTTGTGATAGTAAATCCTGGGTGTCAATTTGACACACCTGGTATTAACTAAGATCAGCTGAGTCCACACCTGGAAAGATCAACTGAGACCACCTGAAGGGATTATACCCGCCCTAGATCCCATCAGAACCTCCATAGATCTCATAGGAACCTCCCAGTAATGGGCCATATGAAAGGACCACAGAGTATAGGAAAGAGAGACATTCCAGGAATGCTCCGGCCATGTGGAGGTCAGCTGTGACTTAGCCTCCTGCCAGCCTCAGCCAGCCATGCCATCTCCACCGCGTATCTTCCTTTTGGAACCGTAAGTTCCAAAATCTCCCTTTCTTTCTCCAATAAGTTGTTTGACTTTGGGTGTTCTCTCACAGCAATAGTAAAGAGTAACTGTTATAGAGTTTCAGTGTGAGACTCTGAATTGATGGGGAAGGTCCAGACTGTGGTGGGTAGGACTAATCCCTCGTAAGTGAATAAGATGGGGGGGGCTGTTTAAGGAAGTTGGTATTCTTCCGTATGCAGACATGCTGGTCTGGCAAGTGAGGATTGTCCTTCTCTTGGCCGTGAATATATATGGTGTAGCCAGTATATTTGGCCCTTGGTGTTGGTGAGAACTCTACTGCCAAGCTGGACTAAGAACTGTGACTGGCTGATTGGTAACCCGAAATAAAGGGGTGGGGAGATTCCTTGAAAGCAGAAAGATTCCTGAATCGGAATCCCAGATCCCACATAAAAACACAGGACAGAAATGGTGGCCGCCTGTTCTGATTCTGGAAGCAGAGTCTGGGAAACCCCAGAGCAAAGCAGTAAGGAGGTTGAGCAATCCAAGATAATTCCCAAAGTTACCTCTGGGCCTCCACGGGCACCCACAGTGCCCTCTGCCATACATAACTATATATATCCATATGTGTACACACACACACACACACACACACACACACACACACACACACACACACACACACAGAGCAAAATAAAGCCCCTTGTTCCACCTTGAGCTGTTCGGTGGTGAATTTATCGGCAACGTACAGAGCAGTTGAGATAAGCACCTATGTCCAGATTCATCTCCCCCTCAGATTTCTAAGATTCACACTTCTGCATTTTTTGGAACACGATTGGGGGGTGCTGCTCTGCCTGGAGTGGTGGCGAGGAGGACTGAGTCAAGCAGACTGCAAGTGAGAATTCATAGCGACAAAGGAGAAAGCACTTTAGCTTTGAGAACATCCACCCACAGCAAAACAAAGAAACCACACTGTCAAATTTCACTGTGGAATTCAGAGACGATCAGCGGAGGTTCTTAGGGAGGATGGGTGTGGGCCGGGGTAAGAGCTGAAGTAAGAAAGGTTGGCTAAGGTCACGTTGTAAAGAGCTTTCATTCTGGCATAGAACCAGCTGATGCTTTATCTAGAGATGAACTCAGGGAATTAGGGGCCGCTCCGATCACTCATGCAAGAAACTAGGCAATTACTCCTAAGAGGCTGAAAGAGCAGAGGATGACATTAAGGCAAATAGCTACTAAGAGGGGGTGGAGAGCAGACCTGCTAAATAACAGACAAAGGGAAGAAGCTGGGGAAAGAAAGGGAAAGGGGAAAGGAAAGGAGAGAAGAAAAGGGACGCCCTTCCCTGTATCCAAAGGACAAATTCTAGTATCGCACTAGAGATTCTTTGGGGCTGAGATCTGCCTCAAAGACGTTCTCAAAGTGCCTAGCATGTTTCAGCAGAGTGGGGGGATGCAGGGAGCAGAGAAGTTTCTAGAAGTCAGGTGCTTAGTTAATAAGAAATGGTGCACCAGGAGTCACCAATAGTAAACGAAGCAAAGGACTGTAAGTGGAGACTTGCTGATCAGTCTCTTAAGAAAAAGGCCAGGGTTAGAGATCCAAGACTCATGACCTTGATCCATCTGGCAGGTATCTAAGCCTAAGAAGGAGAGTTTTCCCTGTCAAGATACTGAGCAGGAACACAAGAGGGTCAGACACTTGTTGAGAAGGAAGTGGGGCGGGGTGTGCCGGGATGCTGGATTCCATCCTCACTAGTGTGGTTAGTGTTGATAGTCAAGGCCAGACGTCAAACGCGAGGAAGAAATCAGAACAAAGAGAAAGGTTTCAGGCCAGCTGTCGACGAAAACTGGGGACCATCCTTCCATCTGCATCCACACAGCAGACACGGAGTAAGACTGTTCTGAGAAAGCCGGGCCTCACGTGGCCAGTGTGTGTCCATCAACGTGACGTATCTCGTCTTGATGCAGCTCTGGTCACGAGGACATCAGAGTTTCTGGTATGTGTCTGTCCCCTGGCGCATCGGTTCTTCTGTTTAGAGGTGCCAGCTTAGGACTTGTTGTCCCTGAGACATCAGGGAGTAAAGCTCTCAAAACAAACAAACAAACAAACAAAGCAGCTCTGGTCAGTAGGAGGCCAAACTGTTCTGTGGAGCAGATCGCTGCAAAGACAGAGGTGGGAATGAACCTCCAGCACGGAGAAATGGAGTCTGTGTTGGGGCTGGGCCAACCTCTTTGGAGCCCATCTCAAAGACATTGTGGGGGGGGGGGGACAGCAGCCAAAGCAGCAGCCTTAAGGACTTGAGGAGCACTGAGGTACAGCAGTGTGTTCCCTCCTCGCAGACTGATCTTCAGGCATCCACGAATGTGTTAGTAAAAGTCTTACAGTTTGCCTGCATGTTGCCGATACTTTCAGGGCAAAACAGCTTACGGCAACAAGGGCTTTATTTTGACTTAGGATTGTTCGGTTACAGCTCTTAGTCCAGTTTGGCAGGAGAGCTTGTACCACAACCAGGAGCTGAGGGGACTAGATACACTATAGTCATTGCTAAGAGAAGGGCAAACCTCACTTTGCCAGATTATAAGTTTGCTCATTGTGTGTGCTGGAGCATGCCAAAGCACTGAATCAGTTAAAGAAACACGGCAGTGGGCTCATGATCATGGAGCGTACTTACCAGCTATAACCATCTGCTCCATCTGCCAGGGGGGACTAGTCCCGCCCACCATGGGCTGGGTCTTCTCCATCAGTTAAATAATCTCCTGCAGGCTTGCTCAGGACTTAACAGTCAGCTCTTCACAGATGTGTCCAAAGCTCAGCCTGCAATTGTCAAGTTGACACCTGTGTCTAGCACGGCCAGTGTGTTCTAGCAGAGCAGATGACTGTGCACAACCACAACACCCAACCCTTAACGTGATAGTCAGTCTTCTGCGTGGGACCTTTTCCATTTTAGTTCACAGTCTCAAAGTCAGAACTCGAGGCATTTGCGGAATAAAGTTGTCAATGCACCTTTCATAAAATATGAAATGCTTTGTTCAAAAAAATCGATTGCTTGAGTTTTGGAGAGAGCATGCTCACTTGGAAAAGAATGCTAAGTCATACAGATTTTCTTTTCTTTTTTTCCTTCCTTCCTTCCTTCCTTCCTTTCTTCCTTTCTTTCTCTTTCTTTCTTCCTTTCTTTCTTTCTCTCTTTCTCTCTCTTTCTTTCCTTTCTTTCCTTTCTTCTTTCTTTCCTTTCTTTCCTTTCTTCTTTCCTTCCTTCCTTCCTAACTTCCTTCCTTCCTTCCTTCCTTCCTTCCTTTCTTTCTTTCTTCCTTCCTTTCTTTCTCTTTCTTTCCTTCCTTCTTTTTTCCTTTCTTCCTTCCTTCCTTCCTTCCTAACTTCCTTCCTTCCTTCCTTCCTAACTTCCTTCCTTCCTTCCTTCCTTCCTTCCTTCCTTCCTTCCTTCCTTCCTTCCTTCCTTCCTTCCTTCCTTCCTTTTTTCTTTTTCTTTCTTTCTGTGACAGAGATGGAACCCAAAGCCTCACACTTGCGAGGCAAGCACTCTAACACTGAGATATAGGCCCATCTCCTTAGAATTTTTTTTAAAAAATAAGGATTTAGAGATGATGTCAGCTAATGTTCAACCAGTATAGAGAGGACTTTGAAGATGCCTCTTGGAAGCAGGAGAAATTGTTCTTAAGGGTAGAGAGTTACAGGTGGGCACAGTGCCTACTTGTAAACCTGGCAACCTGAATTCACTTCCTAGCAGCCCACATGGTGGGAGGAGAGAGCTGACTTGTAAAAGCTGTCTTCTGACCGCCACCTGTGCACCATGGTATGCCCCCCTGCCGTAATTAAGCACAGGTGTCTACTGGACTGTTGGTTTGAGCTCTGGGCACATTTGTAGGATTTAGTGGTTGAGTTAAGCCCAAAGCAAACTTACACTTGGCCAGACATGCTGGTCTGGCAAGTAAGGATCGTCCCTCTCTCAGTCATTATGGAGAGATGGTGTGGCCAGTTCCCTCGGCCCTGGTGCTGGTGGAATGAGAGCTGTAACCAGACTGTTGTAAGGAAATAAACCCCTTGTTCCCTTAAGCCATTTGATGGCCATTTATCAGCAACCATGCAGGTGGACTGCACCACCCCTCCCCCACCAAATAAATAAATAAGAAGCCATTTCTTGAAACTTTACCAAAGAGGTCAGGAGCTAGGATACAGGGACTGAAATCATGTCAACGTGGAGTGGGGAGCAACAACATTAGGTATTCAAAGACCACCAAAGGAAAATCCTGACTTACGTTTTACTTACTATGGGGAAGGTGGGACGCGGAGGGGGGCACCCATGTGTTGGTGTATGTGTGGAGGTCATAGGACAACTTTCCGGAAACTAGTTCTCTCCTCCGTGTGCTCCAGGAATCGAACTCAGGTCTCCACACAGCCACCTTCCCTGCTGAACCATCCTGCTGGCCCAGCTCTGAGAATTCTCTGGCTCTGGCGGGGATCAAATGCAAACTCAGTTCTTCTGACTCTGTCCAGAGATCCTTGCAACACCCTGATGCCCCAACTTCCTTTACTTTGGGGGGTGACTGAGGAGGAGCTATGCGCTGAGGACATAGTCCAGTGGATAAGGCACCCACTGGAAAAAAATTGGTTCAGTCCCCAGAAGCCCTCATGGTGGAAGAAGAGGAATGACTTCCACATCAAAGCAAGTGTTTTCTTCTCTTTCTCTTCTTCTTTTTCTTTTTTTTTAACCAATAAAATAAAATGAAGTTTTAACCAATAAATTTAAAAAATGAAATTTGAGCCTGAGAGAGAGCCCTGGAGAATTCACACAAACCAGGATGGCAAGTGTAAACAGGAAAACTTTACAACTGTACTCTGGCGATGTAGATTTTTTCTGTGACTCCTGAGTCCTGTATTATTATTATTATTATTATATTTTATTTTTACCGTCTAGCTAAAGGCACATTTGTGACCTCCTTGAAAAGAAGTTTCGTTTCTAATAGCTTCACTCTGGAAAGATTACTGTATCATTCATTGTTGTTCCTCTTAGCCATAGCTGCACAGCCAGGCCCCGGGTCCACTGGACCTCTCTGCGCACCCAGGGTTGCAGCCCTGTACCCCGGCTTCTCAGACACAGGGGTAGATCCCCGCTCGTGTTTTCTACTGTGCCTTTAAATGCTGCAAACGCGCAAAGGAAGTCTGGGAGGAGAGGTGGGGTCTCCCAACCAGAGTTTCTGGGAAAAGAATCTTGGGAATTTTTGCCAGGCACTAAACTGAGGTTCCAACTCTGAGAAACTGGGTGTGGGCTGTGTGGTGCCGGGCCTGTGCCTGGATTCCGTCCGTTAGAAGGAGGAAGCCCACAGTTAGCGAAACAGCTGAGAGAGGGGAGTGGGGAAGACCTCCCCCCACCAACACCACCCCCAATCCAGGAGCCCTAAGCTGGGAAGCACATGCAGCCTCTAGCTTGGAGAGGGTCTGTCTGTAGCAGGGGCTGGTCCGGGGTGTTCTCTGTCCCAAGGAAGCCAGCCAGGCCTCCAGGGACCTGCTTGCCAACAGCTGGACTTGATCACCACTTTGCACACTGAGGTCACACATCGGGTGGAATAAAAAGCGGAAGCATTGTTGTTTTTAAGGAATCGCCGGAGCAGCAACGAGTAAGAAAACAGGAGGGTAGATCACCGCCTGAATCCTTGGATCTCCTTCAACAACCAAAGCCTGAGAAATTCTCCTCTTGGGGAGCGCACGGGATGATGGTGGGCCGGCCCGGAGCTTCGGCTCTGCTGGTTCTGGTCCTCGAAGCCGTGCTGCCCACACCACAGCGGGCCCAGGACCCAGCCATGGTTCATTACATCTACCAGCGCTTTCAAGTCTTGGAGGTAGGTGACATGAGACATGTTCTTTCACCTACGCTGCGCAGGGAGGCACAGGCCACCCATGGGTGCCTCTCTTGAGACACGCTTCTAAGCTCAGACCTGAGAAGTTTTCAGCCCCAGCCTGGAGACGAATGTTCCACCAGACAGGAAATGATACATCTCGCTAGAATTCCACTTAGAAATGCCTGTAGAGGAGCAGTTCAGGGTACCAACTCAAGTCTCCATCCCTGGATGTGGAAAATAGGTTTCCCTCCGGCCTCTCACCTAAAAGTTTTTCTCACTGTAAAAACGGAGCTAATGATATTATTTATCATCTAAGGACTATTCTGAAAATTTCATAGATTCCAACTCTTGAGAAGTTGGAGGGGGAGTTGTCATGTACATACTCTAAACATCGCCTGGCACGGTGAACACATTTCCAAACTCTTGGGCATCCAACACCCAATAGTTCATTTATGCTATTTATTTGTTTAACTTATAATACTGGTGATGGAACCTAGCCTCGTGCATGCTATGTAAGTGTTCTACTACTGAGCTACATCCTCAGATGTCTTATTTTTTCTTTCTCCCTGTGTGTGTGTGTGTGTGTGTGTGTGTCACATGCATGTGCTTATGTGCGTGTCATGGTTTGAAATGTGTCCCCCACCGTCCCATGTGTTTGGGAAAGTCATGGCACCTTTAGGAGGTGGAGCCTTGCTGGAGGAAGGCGGTCTCAGGGGGTGGGCTTGAGGTGGGTGAGTCCCGCCCTACCTCCTGGAGAAGTCTGCCTTCGCAGCAGGAAGTTTTGCAGCTCTCAGTCTCTTAAGATGTCTGCAGTGACTTAGCCTGGCTTCAGCTGCAGGCCAGTTAGCCATGCCATATCCACCATGAAAGACTGTCTCTCTCTCCCCCTTGGAACCGCAAGCAGAATAAATCTTCTTTCTCCCTTAAGTTGCCCGACTTTGGGTGTTCTCACACAACAGTAGACAAGAGTAACTAGTAGGGTGTGTAGTGTGAAGTCACAGCACAACCTTTGGATGTTGGTCTTCACCTGCCCGCCTTGTGTGAGTCTTGGCTTCTCCCCTAGTGTGTAAGCTGGGTTTCTGGAGATTGTCAGGTGACTACCTTGAATTTCCGATAGGCGTGCTGGAATTACTGATGATTGCACCGCCATGTCTGGCTTTGCCATGGGATCTGGGGATTAGAACTCAGGCCATTAGGCCTACGCAGCAAGTGCTTTATCCACTGAGCCATTTCTCAAACCCGTGATAGTTCATTTTTTAAACACAAAAAGTAAAACTCTTAGTCGAGGCTTCTTCACCCTTGAATGGGTTAGGAGACTGACAGATCGCAGCATTTCTTTTTATTTTTTGATTCTAAACAGTTAGGCCACTGCAAAAAGTCATGGGAATGGAAAGTAGGCGGTGCGCAGTGCGAAAAGGAGGGAGAGATGGGGTTCAGTAATAAAGGGGTGAAAATGACATAAACTCGTTGAATCATGTGTGAAGTTCTACAAGAAAAATAAGCTTTGAAAATAAAAGTCATGGACTTGGACTTAGAAATGAGCAGATTCCCAGCAGTCTGAGACAGAAAGAAAACATTTGAGTTGTACCTCATTGAAGTAAGCTAAATCCAGGCCTGGGGCTATAGCTCCGCTGTAGAGTGTTTAGCATTCCAGAAGCCCCAGGTTTGCTCCCCCTCCCACCAGGTATAGAGGGGCACACCTCTAACCCCAGCACTCAGAAGGAAGCGGCTAGAGGGTCATGAGTTCAAGGTCATCTTTGTCTGCTTAGTGTATTTGAGGCCACTTGAACTACAAGAGACCCCTTCACAAAAAACAAAAATAGACTAATACCAACGCTTTTGCACGTCAGTCAAGGCTGGGGACAAAAGTAGCCCTTCACCTTGGTCTGTGCTCTACCCTAGCACTCAGATCCCCTTTTTATACCTAGTACCTTTTTATACAAGTTAAATTGACATTTTATTTATCATCCTTCAAAGACACTTTTATTTCCAATATTCATTTTCTATATTTGCCTGAAAAATGTTCAAGTCAAATAATGGGGTTATCTAGTTACAGTAAGTTCAACAGAGCCGTCCAAGTGCTTCAGCTTATTCTGTCCAGGCCTCCTTCTGAGGGCAAGTGTTCCCAGCGAAGTGAAGCTTGGGTGAGTGTTCCCAGACCCGTGAACTCTGCTGTCTCTACACTCACCCCCCACACCTCTTCCTAGGCACCTCCCAGGTCACATGCCTATGAAGTACCAGAATTATATTCAGCACCACTTAAAACCCTAATCACTGACCTTCAGTGCTGTAAGAGTTTGTCTGAAAAGAAGAGACTAATAGATCCAGTAACGCTTTCACAGCCTGGAAGCCTGGATTTGAAAGAGGAACATGAGACTTGAGGACATGGCCCAGCAGTTTGAAGCGTTTGCCTTGCAAGCAGATAGACCTGCGTCCCAATCCCAGATTCCAGTTAAAAATTCTGGACAGAAATGGCTGCGGCCTGTGCTCCAACCTTGGAAGGCAGAGCCTGCGAAACCCCAGAGCAAAAGCAATATGAAGATATAAGGGGACAGAAAATTCCAGGACGACTCCCAAAGCCATTCATGGGCCTCCTCAGGCACATACACCCATGTGGTCTCTACTACACATAGACATGCACATGCAGAAGGAAGGGAGGGACACTTCAAGTGAGATCTTTCTACACTAATTGTGACCTGGAATTCTTAACAAACCCTTTGTGGGAGGCACAAGATAAAGAAAGATGTAGACTTGAAGCATCATTTTTAATCTCTGCATCTCTCCCTTCCTGCCTTATATGCTCCTGTTTGGAATATAAAATTTCCTATCTATGAAGAACATTTTGGCAAACTGTGCCAAGTGAGTTTTAAATATAAACTCCATGACCCAGAAATCCTGTTTCCATTCATTTATTCTTTCATTCAACAAATATTTGTTGGATGGTGGCTGCTATAGGCTAGGCTCTGTGCCCGATGTAAGGGGTAGAGCTTACTCCGGGAAATATAGCCTAGGAAAATAGCCAGGTAAATACATAAAAATGTAAATAAAGGACTTTTTTTTTTTCCCTTAGCCATTGTTTGAATGCCAAAAAATTGAAAACTAAATTTCCATCTAAGCGACTGATAGGCATCTTGGCTGAGCTCAGGTGAGAGGGTATTTATCTTGCATCCCCAACCCCTCAGTTTGATTCCCGGCATGATGTACACTGCGTATGGGGGTGCACATCTGGAAGGCAGAGACAGAAGGACTAGAAGCTCAAGATCATCCACAGTTACATAGCAAGTTCAAGGCCAGCCTATACTACCGGACTACATGGGAGTTTACTTAAAATTAAGGGGGTGGGGGGTGTGGAGAGATAGTTCAGGGATTGAGACTGTCTTGCAAGCAGAAGGCCCTGAGTTTGGATCCCAGGTCCCGAGTAAAGATGCGGGGCTGAAATGGTGATGGCCTGCCCTTTCTATCCTGGTGGGCAGAACCTGGGAAATCCCAGAACAAGAAAGAAGGAGGTAGAAGCAATCCAAGATGATTCCCAAAGTCACCCTTGGTCCTCCACGGGAATACACAGTGCCCTCTGATACACACACACATAAAATAAAAAAAAAATTAAATTAAAAAATATTCAAAGAGGGGATGTGGGTAGCTCATCGGGTAAAAGTATTTGTCTTGAAAGCGCAGTGGCCTGAGTTTAATCCCTAGAACCCATGTGAAGGTAGAAGGCAAGAACCTAAAACTGTCCTCTAACCTCCACACGCACGTAATGATAATAATTAAAATTGAAAAGCATAACAAGTACAGCAGAGTTGATCTGGGGACATCAATGGCTCAAAGTTAAAGCCTTTGCCTCACAACCAAAAGAAGCTAAATTTGAATCCCCAGATCCCATGTAAAAATGCTGGGAGGGCGTGGGGGCCAACCTGTAATTCTAACCCTGGAAGCTGGAGTCTGGGAATCCCCGGAGCAAGTTGGCTAGCCCACTAATCCAATGGCATGCTCTGGGTTGAATTAGAGGCCCAGACTCACAGCTCTAAAGTGGAAGAACAATTGAGGATGATTCCAGATACTACCCTTGGACATTTACAGATGCACACACTCGAGTGTACATGCATATACACACACACTCACATGTACACACCCTGGATACACACAAATGCACAGATGGAATAGCCAATTCAATGGAAAGTTATATCTTACTAAAATTATGCTATAGGTGAACAATGAAAACGTGTATGTGTATCACGGACTATCACTCAGCTATACAAAAGCTCTTTGGTGGTAAACAGATGAACTTATGGGTTCTTATTTTGAGTTAAGCAAGCCAACCACAAGAAGACAGCACTAAGCCATTTTACTATAAGAATTTCAAAAGGCTGAGCTCATGGAAACAGAAAATAGAGGAACAGAGGCTGAGGAGTATGAGCAATGGGGAAATACTGGCCAAAGAAGGCAAAATTCCAATTAGAATGCATTTTGAGGTAAGAAGCTCAGTTGGTAAAGTGTATGAGCATGAAGACCTGAGTTCAAATCTCTAGCACCTATCGAAAAGTCAGATGTGACAGTATGTGTCTGTAATCCCAGTTCTGGGGAGGTGGAGACTGGTGTACCTCTGGAGCTTACTGGAGACCCAGCCTAGCCAAAGTAGAGAGCTCCAGGTTCAATGAGAACCCTGTCGCAAAAAATAAAGTGAAGAAATGACCGAGAAAGACGGACAACGTGACCCCCAGCCTCCATATTCACGCACACATATGCGTGCATGAATGAGTTAAAGCTCTCTACTCCGTGGGTTTGCAAGATGAGTAAAGGTTGTTTGCCACCAAGCAAACTTGATGACCTGAGTTCAGGCCCTGAACTTACATGGTATAAAAATAAGAACTGACTTTCTCAGCTGGAGAAATGGCTCAGGGGATAAGGCTCTGCCTCACAAGCAGAAGGACCTGGGTTCCAATTCTGGATCCCATGTGGAAATAACAGGACCTGTTCTTCCTGCCCTGGAAGGTGGAGCCTGGCAAATTCCAGAGGGAAGACTGAGAGCTGACTTCCTAAATTTATCTTCTGCCCCCTCCACATGAGTGTGCACACACACACACACACACACACACACACACACACACACACACACCACGATAAATTTAACTTATATTACTACAGCGATAATCCTTTTTTAATGAATTAGCTATTTTTACTACTCAAGTAACAGAAATAACTTGCAATAATTTGGTGAATTTCTTTTCTGTCTGAAGCAAGGGCTGGAAAAATGTACCCAAGCAACGAGGGCGTACCTTCAAGACTTCCGAGAATTCTCAAGAAACATCTCCAGCATGCTGGGGAGATGTCAGACCGACACCAGCGAATACAAGAGCGCCGTGAGCAGTCTGGAGCTCAGGGTGGAACGCGCCCAGCGGGAGATCGACTACCTGCAGTACCTCCGGGAAGCCGACCTGTGCGTGGAATCAGAGGAGAAGGCTCTGGCGGAGAAGACGCTTCAGGAAGCCGAAGACGAAAAGAAAATCCGAACCCTGCTCAATGCGAGTGAGAACCACGTCTTTCCTTATCCCTTCCAGGGGCTTTCACACTCAGAGGGGTAGATCAAGTGGTAGGTGATAACCAGAGGTGTTCTTTGGTGTGTTTAGTCTGGGGGAGGACAGAGAGAGAGAGAGAGAGAGAGAGACAGAAAGAAAGAGAGACAGAGAGAGAGAGAGAGGGAACAATGCCATAGTGCACAGCTGGAAATCAGAGGACAACGTTCAGAAATCGGTTCTCTCTTTCTATCACATGGGCTTGTGGGTTCTTCTGGGAACTGAACTCAGGTCGCCCGATCTGTGAGCAGGTATCCACTGAGCTATGTTGCTGGCCCCTCATATGGAGTTTCTGAAGACGCTGTAGGAGGTCAGGGCTACAGTGTGAAAGGTAGGCTGGGAGTCACCGCCTGGTACCCCTTAGTTTGGTAGAGATGTGAAGCCAAAGATTCCTCCAGGAAGAGTGGCAAGTTGGCACACTCTACATCCAGTACCCTGGCAACAGAGCCAACACAGCTGGCAGCATGGCGAAACATGGAAGGGCGGCTGCCAATTCTCGGGTTTGGGAATGTAATCAATTGCTGTTGTGATGTGCTGTCTGAGACAGTGACATGCGGGGAATCTGTCCTCGATCTGTGACCCATCAGAATTACTGCCAGGCCATTACATATATGTAATATATATATATATATATATATATATATATATATATATACACAGTATCTAGTAGCTCAAGATACAATTTAAAAAAAAATCAAGCAATAAGCACATAGCTGAGATTTTTCTCTGTATGAATCCATTTCGTTATGATGAGGAAGACAATTCTCCCATCTGTATTTTGTATTCTGAAATGGTTTCACTGCAAATAGGGTGTTATGGTTAGGCACAGATGTCAACTTAACAGTTGAGGGTTTAAGCTCTGAGCACATTTGTAGAGAATTAGTCTTTGAGTTAAACCCAGAGCAAATCTACAGGAGATTGTCTAACTGATGGGGAAGGCCTAGTCCATGGTGGGTGGGATTAGGCCTTGGAATAAAATGCAGAGAGATAGTTGAGGAAGTTGGCATCCTTGTGTACACTTGGCTAGACATGCTGGTCTGGCAAGTAAGGATCATCCCTCTCTCAGCTGTTACATGAATGTAGTGCTGCCAGTTCCCTTGGCCCTGGTGTTGGTGTGAGCTCTCCTGTCAAGCTGGACTAAGAACTATAATCTCACTAGACTGAAAACTGTAAATCATAAGAGAAAATAAACCCCTTGTTCCCTTTAACAGTTTGATGGTCATTTATCAGCAACTATGTAGGCTAATTGCAACATAGGGTACCATTCATGTGCTAATTATCCTCCCCCCAAAGAAATAATAAATTTGGGAAGCTATAAGGGAAACCAAACACAAGCTGAGTGTCTATAGCTTTAAGAATGTGACATGTTTAAAAAAGAATGTGACATGTCGTCCCAATGTAATCTTTTCACGAACTCCATGGGGGAGCGGGGAGTCTTGGGGCTAGAGATGTAGTTTGGTTGATAGAATGCTTGCCTGATGAAGTCCTGGATTCCATCCCCAGCACCTCAGACACACCTGTAATCTCAGCATTCAGGTGGCAGAGATAGGAGAATCAGAAATTCAAAGCCAGCCTTGGCTGCATCATGAATTTGAGGCTAGCCTATGCTGGGTTTGAAAAAAAAAGGATCTTTATAAATGAAGTGATGTTCGATCTGATCTGATCTTTCATTAAGGTACAAGTTCCCCCAACAGAAGAACAAGTCTCCTTCCCAGAATGAGAGACCAAACCACCTTTATGAGATGAAGGAGTGAAGATTTAATTAGGCTAGCTGTCTAACATGGGGCTCCTTCCTTGAAATGCATTAGCCCTTTTCTTAGGGTACAGTGGATTTTTATATAGTCACTGACACTCAGGAATAGAACAGACAGGGGGAATTTACACGTAATATTTGGTGCCCATATCTGGATTCTAGCTCCAGCAGCTGCGACCTTCCTGGCAGCTCCTGACTTTCCTGACCATTATCATCTCTTGTCTGGCAGCTACAGACCTGGGGTGAGACTGGTGGGATGGAGCAGCTAGACAGTTCTTGCGGCTTTTTTTTTTCATAGTTTCATTTCCCTTCATACTTTGAACAAGGAAGTTAGTTAGGGAAGACTAACAGTGGACACTTTAAGTGAGGGTTCACGACATAAGGGCACAGGAGGATAGAGCAAATATGGCTGAGGGAGAGCAGCATGGGGCAGGCGAGTGCAGGAAACAAAGTGGAAAGAGTTCTAGTCCCACCCTCTGCCTATACTACTGACAGTCACTCCCGGGTTTGTACAAGGAAGAGAATCTCAGGGGTTGTGTTAGTAGCTGTCTCATTGCTATGACATAATACCTTACGAAACCTGCTTAAGGAAGAATGGCTTTGTTTGGCTCTCAGTTCTAGCGGATACAGTCCATCAAGCAGGGAATTTATGGTGGCAGGAGTAGGAGATGGCTGGCCACGCTGCATCCACAGACAGGAAGTAGAGAGGCCTGAGTGCTGGCGTGTAGATAGCTCTTTTTCTCCCTTTTATACCATCCAGGACCCGAGGCTATGGAATGGTGCTATACGCCGCGTGGGAATTCCCGCCTCATTTAACCCATTTGCAAACTCCCTCGAGTACATGTCTCCATGGTGATTCTAAATCCCATCAAGTTAATGATCAAGGTTAGCCATCACAGGACTGTTGTGGAATTCTGTCTACGACAGTGCTTTGGTTGGTAACTAATTATCAAAACTTGCCTTCTTTCTAGAAGGTTCCAATAATTTTATCTTCTAACCTTAGTCTGGAAGGACTGTGTCAGCTATAGAACGTTCACTGAAGTTCTCAAAATTCAAGTCAGTACTCTGGTATGGGCAGACAGCTTGGGATCATGAGCCAGAGAAGGGTCTCGAAGAGGTCAGGCCATAGGAGTTCCCTCCTGCACTCTCTCTGCCTTAATGCATTTCTCAGGAAAACCTCTAGGAAGTAGATGTTATGCCTTCCTTGGAAAAATTCAACCTTGTTATCTCTAGAGACTTTCAGCAAATTCTAATTGCATGTTATGATGGTCCTTGTTTCTGTGGGGACTCTCTCTCGGGCAACTGTGAATGGTCAAACTCTGGGATAATAAATAAAATAAGGTTACTCTTTAGTTAAGGCATTGCCTAGAGAACTAATTTCAGGCTTTCAGATTTCATCTTAAGATCATTCCCCAAATGAGGTCTGCCCCAGGCTGTGTGGAGGTTAAATGTAATTCTTAAAATCTTAGCTTTCTCTCTCCTTTCTTCTCTGTCTCTCTCTCCACCTTTTTCATACCACACATGCATAATTTAGAATACAAATGAGTGGAGGTTATTTGAATGCAGTCTGACTTAGATTTTAAAATCATTCCATGTTTTGAGTTCTGAAATTGTTTTTGCTAAAATAAAAATTTGCATTGTACTTGCCAATATACCACAAGGCACCGTGGCTTTGAGCACCTAGGCTTAGAATTTATCCAGCCAAAGTCTTCAGAAGATTCCACAGGCTGCTCTCTTGTGTGCGTAAAAGTATTAAATTCGTTTTAGCTTGTAAGTAGCTTTTGGAGACAAATTCTCAGGGCAGTAAAAACAAGTCGTCGTAGCAGATTTTTATTATATTTCCTGTTTTAGTCCAGTTGTTTCCACTGCTTGGGTGACCTCATGTAACCCTCAGCCTGCAGAATTGAATAACTCATATCCTTTGTAAGATCATGTTTCCAAGAAGAAATCTTGCTGCATATTTAATTGCATCTGGCATCCATGCAAATAGATAACTGGGTATGCTGGTATCCACTAAACACAAAAACCTGTTACAAAACAAAGAACAACACACAACCCATTGGAAAGTGAGAAAACTTCCAAGGGGCATTAGTTGTGACGAATGGAGCAAATCATTAAGAGAAGTCTAACTGGTTTTCAGTTGATGTATTTCCTATAAAGGAGGATTGAAAGTATGTGGACAGGTGGGGGCATAGGAGAGTATCAGGGTCCTTGTGTGTGCATATGCACATGTTGACCCAGGGTTGCATAGAAGAGTACCAGGGGCTTTGCATGTGTGCATATGCACACAGTAGTCCAGAGTTGCATAGAAGAACTTCAAGATTCTTTCATGTGTATGTGTGTGTATATTTGTACAAGACCTAGGGTTACATAGGAGAATATCAGAACGCTTTCATGTGCATGTGTGTGTATACACATGTTGATCCAGGATTAACCGTTCCTGAGACCAGCAACACAAGAGGTGTGCATAGTTCAGCTTCTCCTCTGTGTTCCTCTGCAGTTCATGCCCATGAATCCAGAAAGGCCTATGCACATGGCATTTCTTTTGTTTATTCATCTGAAAGTTCTCTATTCTGTGAGGCTATCTCTAGGTCTACTACTACGGGCCCTAAGCAGAGGTCTCAAGTCATGCCAACTTGTAGATTGTGGTCTCGTGTGGTATGAACATTGGATTATTCCCTCTTATTTATTTGTTCATAGATTCAACAAATGTCTAACTGAATTCCAGATAGTTGCTGGACTCATTTATATATTTGTGTGCATGCATGTAAGGTGTACACATATGTTTATATGTGTTTCCATGTGTGTGGGTGCATGTAATGTGGGCAGGTGCACACATGTGCACGTGCGTGTATGTGTCCTAAGATGACCTAGGAGGTCTCGGAACTTGTTGATTGGCTGACAAACTAGCCAGCTTGTCTTGGGAATTCTGTCTTTGCCTCTTTAATGTTGAAATTTCAGGCCTCTGGTCTGGCTTTCATGTGGTTTCAGGGGATTTGAACTTTGGTTTTCATGCTTGCAGGGCAAGCACCTTAGCCACTGCCCAGCCCTTTATTCTCAAAAAAAAAAACACTGATAGTCAAAATGGAAAAGCCACACAGACAAAGAGGATAACAACTCAGCGATAACTGTCGTGAAGGAGGGATGTACGGGGCGCCACAGAAGCACACACGTTAAGGTGCTAAGTCGATAAGGTCAAGGTTGCCATGGAGATGGGGGACCATGGAATCTAGAAGGTATCCCTCAGGCTGAATTTCAGTCACAGAAAAGAGCTAATTTAGTGGAGTCTAGAATGAGGAGCATTCCAAGCAGAAGCAGCACAAAGAGAGACCAGGGTTTCGCTTGTCTGTGGCACTCGGCAGAGCTCAGGTGGGGCGAATGTTGGACAGCGGAGATGAAAAGAGCCAGAGGAGAGCCGAGCTCTTTCCAACCTAGCTCCCGCGTGCCAGTTGGGGGAACGAAAATACCGTGAATAACAGCTGATAGTTATTGTATCACTATATTCGAGGAGTCTCTGAACACTGGGAACAGCTTACTGACAGCCATCATGTAACGCCTAGGAGCTGGGATCATACCATTCCCCATTTCACAGACGAGGAAAGAAGACTCGGGAGAGGACAATGTGCCCGAAGCGCACACAGCTAAATAATGGCCACGGCAGGCTGGCTCGTGCACATGACAACCTTGCTCGTTCTGTTGGATCCAACAGCGCTTAGCACAGGAGAGTCGGGGCGCGGATAGAGGATTGGGAAAGGCCGTCTGGCTACATGGTACGGCACAGCCTGACAATAGGGGAGGTTGAGGGACAGAGGAGAGACTAAAGAAGGGAAGAGAGTGAGAATGGGACCTCATGTGACTTGATGAACATTTCGAGGTCAGAGGGCAGTTTGGGGAAGCTGGTTCTCTCTTTCCATCATGGAGGTTCGGGGATTGAACATAGGTCATCAGGGTTACGCACGGGTCCCTTTACCCACTGAGCCCCCTTCAGTAGCTTTGTAAAATATTTTATGTACGAGAGGGAGAGAGAGAGAATATGCACGTGCATTCTGTAGCACACAGGTAGAGTCAGAAGTCGGTTTTCTCCTTCTACATGTGTACCTCCAGGGATTGAACGCGGGTTGCCAGGTCTGCAAACATGCGCCTTCCCCCGGAGCCATCTCTCTGGCCTTCATTAACGTTCAAATAATTAACCTTCTCTGCTTTGCCTCCTATTGGTTTCCTTTGGTTCTCAATTAACCAGTCACTGTTTCCTTAGATTCTTTCCTCTGAGCATCTCCCCAGTGTCATCCTTCCACCTGCATGCACCTTTCTCGTCCTCGCTGGTCTTCATTCGTTATTGCAGGGGCCTTCTCACACATGTCCACGTGCACTGCCTGCACCTGCGTGGCTATCCTGGTAGAGTTACCACATCATCACCTTATCCCCCGAAATGACAGCTAACACATATAAAGAACGTTCTTTACAGCCCTACCCTACAACAGCTTTCTTTAAATATTTCTTTTTCTCCCCTACGTAAATAGCTGCTAATGAAATAAAAACTGTGAGGTGGGGAGATGGCTTCATGGATATGGTACTTAGCCTGCAAGTGCAAGGACTGGAGTTAGGATCCCAGAACCCACTTAAATGCCAGGCAGGTGTGTAGCAAAGACACAAGATGCCCAGGACCAGCTGCCTGGTTAACCTGGGCAGCCATCAAGCTCTGCGCTGAATGGAGATTCCGCCTTAGCGATAAACATGGCGAGTAGTAGAAGAAGATGGTCGGTGTCCACTTCAGGCCGCCATATGCACACAGGAGGTCACTTATATGCACACGCAGACATGCGTGCACCTCCTGCCTTCAGAGACACACGATTAAGCGTGTCTGCCCTACATACTATATCTATTGTATTTGATGGTAAAGGTATGTGAGAGGCCAACAATCCAACACAGCTGCCCTTGAGGCACCTCCGCTGCCGCCTGGCTTGTCCCTAGCTGCCGCCTGGCTTGTCCCTAGCTTCCTCCTGGCTTGTCCCTGCCACTCTACACCGTGTCTTTGACCTGCCAGTCTTCCAACAGGAAACATACTTTCATCCCTGCCTGTATTATTCATTCGTTGTTCCTAGGCCTGTCACAGTGCCTGGAGCTGAGAAGAAACGCAATATGTTCTGACCTGAAGTATTTTATTAGAAAGTGGAGGCGGCTGTTTGCTCTGGATCCCAGTAGCTGCTTCTCCTTTATCTTGTCCAATGACAGTGATGTTAGGTAGAAACTATTCCAACTTCTTTTCAGATGAAATAACTGTGGCTCTGAGACATCCCCCCTCCACCCCACATCCAGGAGTCTTTTGAGATATGCCACCTGCATCTCTGCTCTGTACTGGGCTACCACCATCCCACACCAGCTGTCACTGCAATAATGTCACCTAACAGACCTTTCCAAAGTCTGATGAGTTAAAACAGCAATCGCTTCTCGCCTCTCAGGACTCCGCAAGTCAGCCGCGCAGTTCTGTTGGTCTGGACCAGACTGGGACTTGCCGGTGCTTCCGCAGTCCGTGGTACTTTGCGTAGGGAGGACCGGCTGATGAGAACCTCAGCCATAACTGTCCTCCAGGAATCTGATCTGAGTTCATTCTCCTGGTGAATCTGGGTGTCTGAGAGAAAAGACGGATGGGTGGCCCCTAGGGTTTCAATTTGGCCACTTTAACCACATTTCTTTGACCAGAGAAAATTTCAGTTTCCAACATTCTGTGAGATCAAAGATGTTCTGGGGCGCATCTTTCTGTTTTCATTGCATCCATGTCAGGCTTTTGGTTTTGATGAAGACAAGCAATGACCAAGAGCACGGTCTAAGTGTGCAGATGTCCAGGTGAAAACGGGGAGCAAGTGTTGCTGGGCAGTTTTGAGGGAATAAAGTAGAGGAACCAGTGAGGATACCACAAAGTTCAGGTTTGGCCAGGTGAGTCCACCATCACTCTGTGCCAAAAGATGGAGAGGGCAGATAACCTGATGCTTATTTCACAGGGGGAATCCATGGGGAAATGTCAAAACTGCATGTCAAACATGCAGTGTTTTCTAACCAGGAAGGTAAGAGAATGGTAATCTTCGCAGCTGAAAATCAAGGGCCTTTCCACCTTCTTTAAAACTTGAAACTTCTTTACACCAAAACCAAACTCAAACCAAACGAATCAAAACAAAACAAACCATCAAAGACATGATGTACTGGGCTGGAGAGATGACTCAGAAGTTAAGAGTCTGCCTCAAAAACAAAAGGTCCTGAGTTTGAATCCAAGGTCCTATGTAAAAATGCCAGGTAGAGACGCCAGCAGCCTATACTTCTAGCCCTGGTGGACAGAACCTGGGAAATCCTAGAGGGAAGCAAAGAGGAGATAGAAGCAATCCAGGATGATTCCTGAAGTCATCCTTGGTCTTCCACAGGTACACATAATGCCTTCTGATACACACACTCACACACACACACATACACACACACGTAAGTGTGCACTAAAGAAATAAAGTTTAAAAATAAACAAATAAAACTTGACAAAAAAAGAGCCAAGACCAGCTGAGGTATTAATAAGACATAGATGAAATCAAGACGCTTCTTGTTATAACTCTTGTTATAACACCATCTCATCTACCTCCCAGGGAATAGTCCCATCAAGTTATAACAAGAGTTATAACTTGAAGTTGGGGTGCTTGAGATGTTGCAAGAAGCAGATAAGCTGGGCAATATGGAGGCTATGGGGTAGAGTCCCCAGTGACCTGGCCAGTTCCCTGTCGTGCTTCGTGGGAATGTGCATCAGCCTCCTGTCATACCACCAGAGTCAGGAACTCTGTCACAGACTTATGAGTGATTCGGGCCTCCAAAGAGAATCCAGGGAGGTGTGGCCAACGTGAACATCTGCCATATTGACAAATAAGCTTGTTGTATGGACCAGGCCCTACTCCAGCACATGCAGCCATAAATAAATCAGATTCCACAATGTCTTTGATCTCACAGAGATTGCTTCCTACAAAGGGGAACCTATCGATAAGTATGTCAGCAGAATAATTTATAATACAGTATAAGAGCATCAAAGGTACTTGGGTTAGTTTCATTTTTCCTGTGGCTGAGCAAATACTAGGCCCTAAAAACTTAGGGGGACAAAGGGCTTATTCTTGCTTATGACACTTGGTTGTACTTCACCAGCTTGGCGTACTGAAAGGTCATACTGACCACACCATATCCAGAGTAAAAGTTGAAAGAGGGACACACTTTCTAGCTTGCCAGCACGTCTACATGCCAAAATATGCAAAAAAAAAACACCCCAAAATCCTGAACCACCATCTCATCTACCTCCCAGGGAATGGTCCCATCAACCGAGGGCCGGGTCTCCCTATCCTCTATAACATTTTATTATCAATTAAATAATATTGCACAGGATTTCTCAGGACTACCTTAACTACTAACTCTTCATAGATGTGCCCAAAGGTTCAATCTTCAACTGTCAAGTTGACACCCTTATCAAACTGGCTGTACTGTAAAGTATAAAAGTACTGTAGAGAAAAAAATGAAATAAGGTAAGAAGGTGATAGGGCCAGGAGGCAATGGAAGGAAGTTGTCTATGCTAGGTACAGCTCTAGGGATGCTGTAGTAGCCGCTGGCGGGACTCACACTCAGAACTTACACATCTTCCCAGCTTTCAGACCCTCTCCTAATATGCACTGCTTGATGCTGCTGGGTCACACATAGCCAGTCAAGGGAAGGGCTGTGAGTGATGTAGCTTTTCTTCTTTGATACTGTGTTGCTAACCTCCCAAGGTTTGGTTCTAAGTACTCAGTCAGAATTTAGTAATTTAGAACATTTAGGAACCAGGTCAGGAAGATGGTCCAGGGGTTAAAAGCCTTTGTCTGCTAAGCAAAAACACCTGAGTTCAGATCCCCAGACCCCACATGAAAATGTTGAGTGGAAATGGCAGCAGCCTGTACTTTTTGGCCCTGGAAGGTGGAACCTGGAAAACCCTACAGCAAAGCAATAAGGAGGTAGAGCAATCCAGGATTTTTCTGGAAGTTATCCTTGGATGTCCTCAGGCATACATACTCAAGTGCTGTCTTGTATACACACACACACACACACACACACACACACACACACACACACACACACACAATTAGGAACTTAGAAACATCTATGATAAAGAGTTTATGGGACTTACCCAGCCAGTATGTGCAATGTCTATTTGTAGGCCAGGCCCTGTGTAAGCAGTGACCCTGGGTGTGTAGCTCTCTGACAATGCAAATCACAGTGTGGTTCGCTGAGAAACATTCTAGTCATGGCAGCTTCCTGTCATCCCTCCTCAGAAGCACTCAAGACAGGAAGCTGATACCTGCTAATTGATCTGCTTTCTAATTAGCCAGCAGGAGCTGAGCCCTCAAGTTTGAACACAGACAGATACTTGTGCTGTCCTGAAAAAGGAGGGGGGACAGGAAGAATCTGAATAGTGGGGGAGGCATAGATTGTGTCCTAGGAGCTGGGAAGAGGAACAAGAGAAGGAGGAGGAGAATGAAAGAGGCATGAAGAGCAGGCAGGGGAAAGAAACAGTTCCTGTCTAAAGGGCTTGTAAGGAAGCTTCTAGCAAGCTAGAAAGACGAGAACTCCACAAATCGTTGTCCTCTGCCCGCCATAGCATGCATGGTAGCCCACCTGGAGGAGAGCTGCCCCAAAGGCTTTGACCCTTAGGAAGGACCACTGACCGCTCTGTGAGTAGGTTTGGTCCAAGTTTGCAAAGTCGAGCTAAGGAAAAGTAGGGGTAAATTCTAAAACTTGTGCAAAGCCATGGTAAATTCTAATCTAGAGCAGACTAAAGAGCTTTTGCACTCTGTGTTGGGATCAATGAAGCCATTCAATGAGAAAAAGGCAAGGATCCTGAATTTCTAAAACAATTACATCCACACTGACAACTGTGCTGTGATGGCGTGAAATACTGTTACTGACTACCACTCGGAGAGCTGTCACCTTGGTCATGCCCGTGTCTAGTGTACTACCTGTCAAATGACGGATATTGACAAATGCAAAACGAACATAACTTAGGCAGCTTTATAGCAGAATTTCAAAATCTTCATAGCTTTAGGGGAATTCTCTTATCTTTGAATGGCTTCGTCATTCCTGCATGTATACGTGTGTATGTGTGTTTTGTATGTGGTATATATATGTGATAGATGTATGTGATATATGTATTATATGTGTATATGTGATGTGTCTGTGGTGTGTGTATGTATATATATATAATATATAATCTGTGTGTGATGTGTATGTGATATATGTGATATATATATGTATATGATGTTGAATGACATGTGTGTGCTTGTGGATATGTGTATGACTATAGTCACACGTGTCATGGTGTGACTGTGGAAGTCAGAGGACAACCTTCGGTGCTGTTCTTCACCTGTCCACCTGTTTGAGACCAAGTCTGATTTGTGCTGCATAAGGTGGCCTTTGAGCTTCTGTAGATTCTCAAGTCTCTGCCTCCTATTTCCCATAGAGGTACAGACATTACAGACACTTATGCAACTGTGTCCAGCTCTTAGGTGGGCTCTTGAGGATCCAAAGTCAGATCATGAAGTATGTGCCGGGAGCGCTTACCCATCTCTGCAGCCTTGGACTCATTTCTGGAACCAGGCAAACCCTCTCTCAGGGAGAGATAGCGAGCGAACCTGTATGCTGGTATCTCATGCATCCTACCTCTCTGTGTCAAGTCTGCTTCAGTGTTACACGACTCCTTCAATCTAACTTGTTAACTAAGCCCTGATTGTTCTTTTGCATTTCTTGAATCCCTGCCAGTCCTCCATGCCTATCACTATTTCCATATCTCTCATCTGTACTACACTTACAAATGCATTGTTTGACTTCCCTGTGTCTAACATGTGTGTGTGTGCGCGCACACACACACACACACACACACACACACACACACACACAGCCCAGAGCTGGACAATGCTTCTAATACTCAGACCGAGTCCCTCCTCTGTGAAGGACCAAGTATCACCAGGTCCAGAATGTGCTGTTATTAATAAAGGGGAAAGTATTTTAAAAGCGTCAAATAAGTGATTTTTGTGTGTGAATTCACTGTGAGGCCTTTGGCTAAGTTCTATCCTAATTGCTTGTCTGCAATTTTGCTGGAGGGAGAAATCACACATTTCTATTCCCTGGTTTGCAGGTGGAAGCTTGCAAGCCATTGTCTCTGTTAAATCATTTGCTCTTAGCTGGACTCAAAAGGCCTTTGATTTATTTTTTCCAATCCTCCTTCAACCTTTTCCTCCTGCTAATCATCTCTTCTTGGAAGAGACTTCTGTTCCATTCCAAACTGCTGCAATAAAATTCCTGAACCAAGAAGCTTTAGGGGAAGCAAGATCTAATTGGCTGACAATTCCAGCTTACAGTCATTGCTGGCAAGTTACAGTAGCAGGTAGTTGACAAGGGAGCTTGTCACACCACATCCACAGTCAAGAGCACAGGGCAAGGATTAATGTGGGCTTGTTTGCTTTTCTACCGCTCAGCGAATTGTCTTCACAGGGCTCCAGACCACCTGCCTAAGGAATGGCCCCACCCACCAGAAGCTGGGTTTTCCCACATCAGTTAATGCAATCAAGACAAACCCTCACAGACACGCCCAGAAGCCCACATGGTGGAAGGAGAGAACTGATTTCCAAAAGTTGACTTCTACGCATGCGTATTCTTTCTCTGTCTCACTCTCTGTCTCTCTCTCTCACGCTGAAATTAAAAAAAAAAAAATCTAGAGATTCCCTCCTGGGATATCTGGCTGCCTCCTTCTAGGTATTAAATTGACAATTAACACTCACCATAACAAGCACAGTAAGGAATTTTAATGTACCTTTTTATTAGAACACTGGCAATGTATTCTCCTGAAGTTTTAAGAGAAATTCAAATCCAACCTAAAACTTCTTGCTTTAGCACTGGAAGAATTAGGCTGGGTGGACGAAGAGATGTTCAAAGACAGAGTCCCAAGACTCTGCCAGTGCCAACTACAATTAGAAGGCCTAGTAGAAGCCACGTGAGGATGTGGGGGAAAGTTTCCTTTTTCATAGAGTTCTTTGACCCTAATTAACACATTCTTATTTATTTCTCTGAGACGTCTGCATTAGAAAGGTCATAGAAAGAGAAGGAGCATGTTGTCATTTTTCCTGTATTTAAAAAAAAGTTCATTTGATCTAAGCTGACTTTGAGACAAAGTCTTATTCTATAGCCCAAGCTAGCCCTGGAACCTGACCTTGTTATGTAGTCCAGGCTGGCCTCGCACTTGCGATTTTCCTGCAGCTGCCTCCTAAGTGCTGGAATTATAGGCCTGTGCTTACCTCTCTCTTCTGAATTCTAATCTATATATACATATAATGTGTGTGTGTGTGTGTGTGTGTGTGTGTATCTCTTTTTTTGATGCAGGGTTTCATTTAACCCAGGCTGGTTTGGAACTTGCTGTATGAGAATGATCTTGATTTTCTAATTCTTCTGTGTTCACCCCCTAAGTGCTGACATTATGGCATTATGGGCTTGTCTTACTGTGCTAATTTTATGTGGTGCTGGAGACCAAACTCGGGGCTTCATGCGTGTCAGGCAAGCACTTCATCAGCTGAACTGCACCCCAGACCCCTCTTTTTTTATTTTATAATTTACTTCCTCTGTGTGTGTGCGTGTCTGTGTGTACGCATGTGTGCGTGAGAGAGAGAGGCCCAAGTGTCGATATCAGAAGAATCATCCTGGATTGCTCTTCTACCTTATTGCTTTGCTCTGGGGTTTCCCGCGTCCACCTTTCCTCGTGAACGCGCTCTATGGTCTCTGTGGCTTACAGACTGGCCTTTTCATCTTTTGCGGTCAGAGGGGATCTGGGAAGGACAGAGGCTTCATATCAATCAGCTTCAACTTTGTGCAACAAGAAAAGTCTCCTGGGCCCAAGCAGTGACGGGGACTTGGGAATCAGGGAAGCTCATTTCCCTTCTTCCATGTGACCCTCCAGCTCCTGATTGCTTGTGCAGTGTTGAAGGTTCCCGTGCCTTCCCCAAAGCCTGTCTTCCCATAAGATGCCCGGATGACAGTGACAGAAGAAAGTAGACTGGAGCGTGTCAGTACGAGGACATGGTGGCCGGGCCATTTCTGCAGCCAGCTCCCCGATATGGCTCCGGTCATAGTATGAGTTAGACAGGTTTTTGTGCCCCCAGGAGCAGCTGATGTAACTTCTCTAAAGTGACTTGGCTTCCTGGGCTGTGGCTCTGTCTAGCTAAGCTCCCTCTTCACCCCATTTCTTCCATCGTTCCCTTCAAGAAAAGCTTGGTTCTGACTCTTTTTAATGAAATAATGGATTCGAAAGGCTCTTTAAAAACTTTAAATTACTTTTCAAATGGTGATTCATTTAAGATGATGGGTCTGTGGTCAGAACTGAGAATATAAATGACTATTTAGACCCTAGAAAAATATCTGCTTTTCTGAACTGTTTTCTTTAGTTATTCAGTAGACATTTGCCAAGCACTGAGTTGGGCATTGGGGCACAGTACCAAACAAGAAGACGAAGACCTTTGTCTTGTGGAGTCTAGGGGCAGGTATGGGGTGGGAGGGTAGTCGATGAGCTAGTTAAGAAATGAGACAAAACAAATTAATAGCATATTAGGTGATCTCAAGGAAATTAGAAAGTGACTTTCAGGGTGGATATATTTAGATGGCACGGGCACAAGAAGTCCATTAAGAAGATAATACTAAAAGGGAGACTTGGCCAAGTGCAGTGGCTCACGCCTGCCCTTGTGAGTTTGAAGTCAGCCTGAGCAACATAGCAAGACCCTGTGTGTGTGTGGGCAGGAGGGGGGTTAAAGTGTGAACAGGAATTAATTCACTATGGGAAGATGAGCAAGGGAGTGTTTCAGGAAGAATTCCTCGTGCAAGGGCTGTGAGGCAGAAACTAACTTGGCATGTTTGCTGAACGTAAACAAAGCCAATGCAATTACAACATATTGAAGGGGGGGATTAAGTCCCAGTGATAAGTAAGGGCTTGCTGCCTAGGTCTCTTCAGGTGGGGGTCAGGGTTTAGGGTGGAATGCTTGTGTCAGGGAGGAGGGGAAAGGGTTTAGCAAGTCAGATCTCTCTTCCTGCTTTGTCTAAGTGCACTGAAGTAGGCGAGTCATACAAAATCAGAGCTTTTCATAGCAATGTAGGCAAGAAATGATGGCTGGTAGCCCTCAGGGGAAGAGGAGGTGGTAGGAGGGAAGATGTACATTTAGGCATTTTAATTTAAATATATATATACACACACACACATATGTATTACTTTATAAGGGAGAATGAAAGAGGGAGAGAGAGAAGAGCATCACTATGGGAATGCAAAGGTTGGACAATAATTTTGCTGATGGTGGGGGATGGAAGGAAAAAGAAATCAAAAATGATGTTCTGGTAAGACACTTGGATGACAGTTCTTGTCTGAATTGGGAAGAAGAGTAAAAGTCAGGGGATTATTTTTTTGCTCTCTCTGCTTGTGAGGCGGGATTAGAGCAGCCATGCTGGGATGGGTCTCTCAAGGTCTTTGAAGGTCTTTGGAATTCCTGAAGGTCATCCCCCACTGCTGGAATCACCCTGAAGGAACACTCCTGCTGAGGAACTGACTCCAATCCTCCCAGAGATAAAACAGCCAACTTCCCTGTGAAGGGATTACGGAGATGAGCTCTCCATATCAACTTGACTCTAGCCCATAGGGTGGGCCCAAGAGCAACTGGGTTGGGGCCCCAATGAGATAAAGCCAGTTTCCTGGGCTTGTCTAGGTGTATACGTATGCCTGGCCCTGGCAGCCATCTTTGGCGACCTAGTCCCGCGTGGCATGGCATTAGTGCCATGAGTCTGATTCTTGCCTGCTTCTCGTGGAGGCGCCCTATCCCCTCATGACACTCCTGCTTCTCACGAGTTCTCTCCATGAGCCCTAACCCCTCACAGGCACTCAGTTAAGGCGCATGGAGAGAAAGTTACTTCCTCCTGGTTAAAAGAAATCTGAGTTCTGCCTCTGGCCCAGACATTCTAGTTTCTTCCCAAAGATTAGGACCTTGGATACTATTGTCACTTCCTTAGACTTAATCCAACTGGGCCAGTTAATGACCAAGCGAAGAGTCAGCACACAGGATTAAGATATGCTGAGGAGACGGGAGGAATTATTACTCCCTTAAGAATTATCCCTGGAGACCCTGCTAAGACTGGTTTTAGGAGTTCTAACTCAGAAAGTAGAATTCTCCTCCCCCTTTCTCTCTCTCCTTCCAAGGCCAACCGAGGCCCTAAGCATACTTGCCTGACACTGGGTTCGCGCACCATTTTCTCTGCAGAACCAGCTTTCCACAGCTGCTTGTTGACCTCTGTGGCTGAGACCAATCAAAAGACGTGGCTTTCTCTCTTCCTCTTTTCCAGCAGACAGGGCTTACGGGGTGTCTGCTCTATTATTTTTCTCTCGAATGCTTAGTAAAATGTTACTCAAATTAAAAAAAAAAGCAAAGTCAGGCGACCCTCTTCTCCAACTTTCTGTACACCTTACTGTGGCTCATTTTCTCTGCAGTGCTTATGATCTGCCTCTCACCATGTCCATCTGACTATTAGCTTCGTTAGCACCTGATGCTCCTCAATAGACTGTAGATAGAATAGATAGGATTTTCTGGATAAACGAATTGAACTTTCCAACCACCAGCTCTGCTTGCTCACAAACTCATATTCTCTGCTTCCTTTTCGTTTCCAACAGATCTTACCTGCTCTTATCTTCTCCTTTGAAAGTACTTCTCTCTCCTGCTCAGCAATCTATGCCTCCTTACTACATCATTCCCACCCACAACAAACAGACCTCAGGAACCCACTTCTTTGGGCTAGATCCTACTTAAAAGTTTCAGAGCTTCCCAAAATAGCATCATAGACTGGGGACTGAGTCCTGAGAAGTGAGGCACACAGGAAGATAGGTCATATCCAAACCCTAAGAGGCTCATAGGCCACAGCTGCTTCTTCTATGACGTGACTTAGCTTATGACAGACCTCACAGAGAAGTTCTACCAAGACGTCCAAAATCAGAACAGATGACCCACTTCTCCTTGAAGATGGTCAGGATGATAATCCCAAACTCAAGTTGTCTGGAAGAGGACGTGCCAGGTGCAAAAGGTCATTGCTTATCGGGCAAGTACAGGTCATGGAGTGTAGCCTACCGACTAAAGAGACAGAAATGTAGTTTCCTGTGTAACTAGGAAGAGGGAAAGAGCACAGAAGTGGAGACCATGGAGCGTGATCTGTGGCACGTGGTTAGAGGAGAACCAGGAGACACGCATAAAAATGACGCTCAGGGTCTGGAAGGAGGAGTAAGACAGCTTCATCCAAGGGCAACCCGACTTTTCAGTCGGGAGCTTCCTGCTAACATTATAAAGAGCAGTTTCTGTTGTGAAATGAAGGAGTGGGAGGTGAGAAAGTAAATATGCAGACGTAGACTGCAGCATAGCCAGCATTATAAAATGCAGGAAAGAGAATAGTCGCTAGAAAAGGATACTGTCGAGTCGGCAGGGACAAAGTGGCCAGCGACTCTGGCCGCAGGTAAGTACCAGAAGCTGACAAGAGGGAGGGGCTTAAGAAATGCCTGTTACAATCAAGGACTCTCTGGGAATTGGGGGGGAGGCACTGGGGGATGGGGAGGGAGGGAAGGGGAGCACGGGGCTGGGGGGGAGGAGGAGGGAGGGAGAGAACTGGTCTACCTATTAAGTTTGTATGAGTGGAAATAATAAAAAATGTATTAAAAAAAAAAAAGAAATATGTGTTTATTTAGGGTTGAGGGCCAAGTGGCTAAAGGAGCTACATTTTAGCTTTAAGGAGAGAGACAGAAGAGATGGCTTAAGGTCAGAGAAGACAGGGACAGAGAAGAAAGGGGAGGAAAGGGGAGGGAGAGAAGAGGAGGAGAGAGGAGGGGAGGGGAGGGGAGAGAAGGAGGTGGGTAGAGAGACCCTGGGTCGGGTGGTCTTTTATGGTCTTAGTCATTGATAAGGAGTTGCCAAGAGTTACTAGGGAATGAAGACTGGAAATGTGGTCTATCTTGCTAAGGTAGGCTTTTCAAAATAGCAGCTGTGGCTCACAAGATACCTAGTTGATTGTTTTTTTTTTATTATTATTATTATTTATTCAACTGTGCGCATGTGCATGTGTATGTGGGCTCTCGTGTGTGCGTGTGTCTGTGTGTCTGTGTATGTGTAGAACCACGGACGAATAGGGAACCACCATGGACGCCTCCACCTCCTTCTGCCCCGGGATTCACAGGCTCCGCCCTACCAGGACCAGAAGCGCAGGCCGCCCCGGCTTCTGCCTGGCGTCTATATGTGGGATCTGGGATCCGAACTCAGGACCCTCCGCCTGCAAGGCGGAGGCTTAACCCCTGAGCCACCTCTCCAGCCCCCTAGTTGATTATTTTTAAAGACATGGTCTTGTGTAACCCAGATTAGCTTTGAATTCTCTACATAGCTGAGAATGGCCTTGAACGCTTAATTATATACAATATATAATATGTATTATATACTACGATTGAGAATATTATATTTATTATGGTGTGTGTGTGTGTGTGTGTGTGTGTGTGTGTGTGTGTGTGTGTACATGCTGTGGCAAATGCGTGGAGGAATTAGGTTCTTTCCTTCTGTTATGTGGACTCCCAAGCTGGAATTCGGGTTGTCAGACTTAGTGGCAGTACTTTAACTTAACTGACCCACCAGCCATCCAATTTTGCTTTAAAATTTGCTGAGGAAAAGTGTGTGGGTTTTTTTTTTTTTTTCTTTTGAGCTCTCATTTCATAGCTGAAATGAGAATATTCCTTATTAATAGAACTGAAGGGAAGCAGGATTCTGCAGGCTTGGTGAGTCTTTCAGAAAGTAGACACCTCCTATTTAGAGATTGACCTCTGCTTTGCCTCCTGTTTGCCCAGGCTGCGACAACCTACTGACAGGCATCAAGTCTCTGAAAATAGTGAAGAAGACTGTGGATCCAGATGGCTCTTGGATGAAAGATGCTGGCAGTAACTCTGCCAAAGTGTATTTCTTAGCCGGATCCCGAGGCAACACGGTTTGGGAATTTGCAAACATCCGGGCATTCATGGAAGACAGCACCAAGCCAGCGCCCCGGAAACTCTCCCTGTCTGTCTCCTGGCAGGGATCGGGCCAAGTGGTCTACCAAGGCTTTCTATTCTTCCACCACCAAGGCACTTCCAATGAGATAATCAAGTACAATCTGCAGAAGAAGGCTGTGGAAGATCGCATGCTGCTCCCGGGAGGGGCCGGCCGGGCCGCGGTGTATCAGCACGCCCCGGCCACTTACATCGACCTGGCTGTGGATGAGCACGGTCTCTGGGCCATCCACTCGGGGCCAGGCTTGCAAGGCTATTTGGTTCTCACGAAAATCGAGCCTGCCACCCTGGGGGTGGAGCACTCGTGGGACACCCCGTGCCCAAGCCAGGACGCCGAAGCCTCCTTCCTCGTGTGTGGGGTCCTCTACGTGGTCTACAGCTCCGGAGGCCAGGGTCCTCACCGCATCACCTGCGTCTATGATCCGCTGGGCACCGTCCGGGAGGAGCACCTGGCCAACTTGTTCTTCCCCCGGCGCCCCAAGAGTCACTCTGTGATCCACTACAACCCCAGAGACAAGCAGCTCTACGCCTGGAACGAAGGCAACCAGATTGTCTACAAACTTCAAACCAAGAGAAAGCTGCCCGCGGCCCAGTGAACCGCAGCTGGGGAGGGAGAGCCTCTTGGGCCCTGGCTGCGTAGGACACCACGCCACTGCTCCTTGGTGGGCTGGCGCCCCTCTGGACACGCCCAGGAGTAGGGTCTGGAAGAGAGTACATAGTTTTCTTTCTCCAAATGTCACTGCCTTAGGAATCATTCCAGAGCCTAGACCAGCCTGTCATCTGTGAGCTCCCATTGGTCATCCAAACCTGATGGTGCTGGACTCACACATTCCCATCCAGCTTACTCCCAGACTTTTTTTGTTTTGGTCTTCCAGCATTTTCTCTGACTCTTGCCTCTCTACCTTCTCCAACAGTTGAACCCTGCCACCTCCCGATACTCACTGATTTCTCCTTGACCTTCACACGGGCCCACCCCTCTCTTTTAAATACTTCTTTTTTTTTTTTTTAACTGCCAAACTGCATTAGTTATTTTTTAAAATCTGGGGCTGGAGAGGTGGCTCAGGGGTTAAGCCTCTGCCTTGCAGGCGGAAGGTCCTGAGTTTGGATCCTAGACCTCACATATAGACACCGGGCAGAAGCGGGGGCGGCCGGAGTTTCTGGTCCTGGTAGGGCACAGTAAACAAGGGGGAGGTGGAGGGGGTCCATGGTGGTTCCCGAATTCCTCCGTGGTGCTATACACACACACACACACACACACACACACACACACATACACACGCGCGCACACATGCACAATTGAATAATAATTTTTTTTTAATTAAATTTGTTAGTGGGACCAAATACTTGCGAGGAAGCAACTTTAAGGGAGAAAGGGTTTATTCTGGCTGGAATGATTACTCTTAACTGTTATGAGAGAGTACCCATGTGTTCTAACACATGAACGTATGAGTACATTCCACATTCAAATCATAACACAACTAAGATACTATCATTTCTTAATGACATCTAATTTTTATTTTCCCTGCTCGTACCCTTCTGTCAAACTAGGTAGATAAGATAATAAAGTAAAACCATTCACATGTGAATACCACTTTCTAGTTACAAAGTGTTCACATATTTTTTCTTGTCTCTTACTTGTGAGTATGCATATCTTTACAGTAGCTGTAATACAGATCAGACAGTTTAAAAGAGCTATTCAGGTATCAAACTTGAAACTACGAAATGAGTTACTACAAATCTGTCTTTCCATCGCCCAAGGAAGCATCAAATATGTATTTCTGACTGCCCAGCCTTTTATAATCAATGCGTTCATCAGTTGAACTTCTTAGCCAGTTTTCATGTCTGCACAAGGCCTTCTTATGGGTCTTTTAAAAGCTCCTTCCAGCCCAAGGGTGAGGACTTAACTCTAGTCTCATCTCGTCTTTTTGTCATTTGTATCTTTCTCCTTGCTTTAAATGCAATAAGAATGACATAAGCAAATAATCTCGGCAGGCTCTATTTGCCTACAGCCCTCAGCATAAAAGCTCCCAGGGAGAGCTGCCTCCGTTGGGTTTACTGTCAATAATCCCTGACACATGGAGGTCCCTGATAAATATTCTGGAATCTGGATGGAAGCCAGATAGCAGACAAGTGACTCTACCATAGCTGGCACGCCCTGTGGTGTGTGTGTGGGGGAGGGTCAGATGACGGGGAGAGGGGTTTCTTCAAAGCATCCCCCCTCCCCCCCGAGTGTGTCCTATTCAGCTGAGCTGGGGTCACGCACAGAGGCTTCGTGCCAGTCTGTGTCATGTGCTGAGGCTTCTGTCTTTCCAGGTCCGTCACGTGAGAAGCCTGGCTTTGTGTGCTTGCAGCTGTTTCTCCGTTTGCCAAGGCCAGGCTGGGCGCACGGGCAGTGAAGAGAGCTCTCCCCTGACCTACTCTGTCTATGATGGGTCTTTGGCAGGATGGAGTGATTCACATTTCTGAAGGAACGGTGCAGAAAGCCCCAGTCTTTGGTGGAAAGAGGCAGGCGCGAGTGAAGATAGATCCGTTCTAGGAATCCAGTCATTCATTAACTGTCCCTTGGGTGAAGTAACCTTGCCTGTCTCCCCGGTGCAAGGAAAGTGACCTGCTTACCCTGAAGGCTGCTTCGAAGGGCGAAGAGCGTTGAACAGGATGGAGTTCTGTTCATATGGCCCCTTTAAAGGTTAGACTTGCTACAGGCTCATCCAGGAGGGTCTTTGAAGTGACAAGGCTGCAAGGTGCACTTCCCCCTAAGCCCCTCACCATGCAGCTAGAATATTCCCTCCAGCTGAAGACACTTTCCCCAGGAGGGCTCTGTTTGCCGCATAACAGCATGTGAGCATGGTAACACCTTTGTGTGCATCTTTCAGGTGAATGTTTCAGCTCTGGCGTATCTCTTGATAGACTTACATGAGGATTGATGTTTCCACAATTTACATGGCAGGGTATTAAATTCTACTGCGCATGAAAATCACCTGGGGAGGTTTAAGAGTCCTAATATCCAGATCACACCCCCAACCTCCTAAGATCAGACCTTCTTTGGGTGGGGGGAAGAGGAGCTAAGGCATTGTATGTCCCTCTGTGTGTGCATGTGTGTGCGTGTGTGTCCCATTGAGTCTACAGAAAGGGGAGGGGATTAGTATTTTTTAAACACCTTTCCCGCATGCTGGTTCCACACTGCAAATAAGCTTGAGAGCCAGTTCCTTGTAACATTTTACAATGCAATTGTGTAATTCTGAGAACAGACTAGAGGTTCCTGGGGGCTTGAGCAAGAGCAGTGACCCCCCTCCCCAGGCTGCACGTGTGGGATTTGGAAACATCCATGAACTCATGTGAACCATAGCCGTCTCCCCCTGCAAAGGCCTCTGAGTGGCTATTTTAAGGAAGTGAAAGAGAACTGAAGGGTGTCCTGCTGTATGTAATACAACTCTTGTGGGCCCCGCCTTCCTCCGCTGGCTTTGCCAGGTCCCTGCAGTGCCGGATGCACCTCGTGTTTGCCAGGGTGGCTTATGTCTGCTTCGCTTGTGCAATTCTGGCTACACTGGTAAAACTTCAGGCTATCAGGGTGAATTTGGTGTGCGTGGTGGGGGGGGAGGGTCCGTGGAGTTTGTCAACACTGCAGGCAGTAGAGGACTGGAGGCCAGGGCAGGAGTGATTCTTGCAGAGCTGGGGCCTACGTCAGAGTGTGGCTGTCATCTGAGGCCCAGGGGAGTTTAAGTGGCTGAACTGAGCAGCTGGGTCCCTGCAGGGCCCTAGCAAGGCAACCACTTGCCGTACAACCTGAGGCCGGGAGCTGCAGGTAGGTGCTGTACATCTCCAGGGCCCAGTCCTCCCGGATCTGCAAATCCAGTCCCTGGGGGCAGACATGGCCAAAGCTGTGCTTGGGCTTACAGTACCTGACCTTGAAGGTGGCCGAGGAAGCGCGCTGGGTCCTTGGCTGTTCACAAACTGGACCCTCAGCGTCCTTGTTCTTCGTCAGCCACTAGGGGGACCTGTGAACCGAGATCGCGAAGCGGATGGGAGGGAGATGACAGTCAAGGGGGTGAGCGCAGCGGGACTTAGGGTGACAAGGAGTCTGCCAGACTGGAGGATGGGTTAGGCTAGACCAGGAAGGAGGCTGCTTCAACCGTATTCTCCCTGAGATAGCCCAGGTCGCCGGGGAGTCGGGACTTATCAAAGGTGGTGGGCGTGCCTCCACTCCGGGGGCTCCTCTCTGTACTACAAGCGTCCTTTTGCTTCCCCGCTGTCATTCCCAGTTCTCTGGGGAGCCCTGCGGAGGGGCTGCAGAACCTCAGGAGTCCCGGAGCTCGGACCAGAAACAACCTGCGAACCTCCCAGACGCAGGAAGAGTGGCAGAGCCGCCCGCTGCCTCGGGCTTCCGAGGGGCGTGGCCTCCAGAAAGGGGGCGTGGCCAGCAGGAAGGCGGGGCTTGAGACCGGTCCGCGGAGCGCTGCCCCGGGGGAGGGGCGGGGCCGACCGGGCAGGTCCCTGGGGAACTGGAGCCCCAGGCAGGGGGCGGCCGCGGCGCGACTCGGGAGGAGGAGCGGCGGAGGGGCGGTCCCAAGGGCGAGGCCCCGGCGTCGGGGGCGTGCGACACACGGGACGACCCTCCCGCGGGGTCCCCGCCCCCGTCACGTGGGCGCCGGACCCGGCGGCTGCCGGTCGCTGGGCATTTGGTCGGGTGGGCTGGTGGCTGGTGCTGGTGGCCGGTGGCCGGTGGCTAGTGGCCGGTGGCCGGTGGCCGGTGGTTGGTGGCCGGTGGCCGGTTGCTCGTGTCGCCCGCGGGTCAGAAGGTGCGGGGGACCCGGGAGCAGCTGGCACACCTGGGCTGCGGGGGAAAGGAGCGGCGCTCCGGCATCCAGGTCAGTAGGCGTCCCCCATCCCCGGGGCTCCCCTTTCTCCGGGATGGGGTTCGGGATTTGGCATTGCGCGGGAGAACTGAGTGTCCCCAGATCCAAGACCATTTGGGGAATTGGGGGGATCCGTGGCTGTACGAACCTTGGAACGTGTCTAGGGCCGGAGGACGGGGACCCTCCTCCTCGCTGTGTCCGGGACGGCGGGGAGGAGGATGCAACTAATTCCCCTGGATTTGCGTCGGATTTCCACCCATCCTCTCCGGGATCCGCGGACAGCCCGCGCTCCTACAGGTGCCGGGGTGGCCCTCGGAGATGCGGTTACCTCGCAGTTCTTGGAGGTTATGTGCGAGCCTTGCCCAGCTCCCGGCTGCAGTAACAGCTGCGTGAGTTGGGGAGCCCCAGGTGGCGAGGAAGTTGAGGACGCCTCTCCGGTAAATTTCTGTTCCTCAGAGCTTGGTTCACATCCACCGCGTCGGCTAGGATCAGTTCTATCTGGCCTGTCGTTGCGAAATGCAACGTGCTTTTCCAGAGGTTCCAGCCACCGAGCTGCTGCGCCCCCCCCCCCCAGGGTTGGGAGTGTGGGAATGGGGTCTGTTTACAAAGCAAATCCTTCCCTCGAGCTATCCCAACCCGCAGTTTTTTTTTTTTCCAGATGAAAAATGAAGGTGTGTGTTTAAAAGATCAGTTCTTCCTAGGTTTGGGTAGGACTGAAACGGACATTCTAGACTAATTCTAATTCTAGATTAATGATTTCTTTGAAAAGACTGGTTGTTTGATATATATCCGTCTCCCTTTTTATTTTGATCTATTTCCTGGCTTTCTCTTTATCTCTTTCTTTCCTTAATTGATTATATTACAATTTGACGTGTTTGTGAGATGACGGTGCATTTTGAGAAGTTAAATACACAAGAAAAGAGGGTAGTTGACCACATCTTCGTCTTAGTCTTGGATTATTATTTTTGGTGTGTGGAAAACAGTTAGTGTTCACCTGACTTAGAAATTATTTTTTCCCTTGACCTTGAGAAGCAGCCCATTTGTCTTCTGTTTACATTGGTGTTTAAATGACTTCCAAGTGGGAGATAAGGGAAAAGTTGGGTTTATTCTTTGCTTCTGCATTTATTTGGGGTTTTATTTAATTGTGGTGCTTTGTGGGGATTAGGGATTTAACCCAGGACCTTGTGCATGTGAGGTAAGCTCTACCACTAAGCAACACCCCCAGACCTTATATAACATAATTGAGTTATTAGTAGTATTACTTTGAGATTTGGTGATGTGCCAGTTATTAGTTAATTGCTGCTGGACAAATGAGCTGTGGATTAAAAGTAGAAGAGGTAAAGGGTTGGCATAGACTCACGGACATTCCTGTTTTTCATCTGAGCAGGAAAACTTGGGATAGTTATAAGAAGTATTTCAGCCCAGCCAGATGGCTCAGAGGTTAAAGGCACCTGTGCCCAAACCTGGAGATCGGACTTTCTTCCATTCCTGGAGTCTGGTAGAAGGAGAGATTCAACTTCCTAATGTCTTCTGACCTCATATGCCCGCTCTGCCATTCTCTCTCTCTCTCTCTCTCTCTCTAATAAGTTACAACAAACTATTTTAAGAAGGGTTGGTGTATATGAGGGACCTCAAAGAATTTCTCCAGGCACAGGAGGGTAGGGTAAGGGGTAACCTGTTTAGGGCAAGCTCAGACTAATACTGAAAAGTGGCTGGCTAATGGTTCACCTTGGTCCTAACCTGAGTAACGGACCAAAAAGTTAGTGACAAGAATGGAATATAGTCCCATCCTGGTCACAAAGATCAGGTACAAGAAGTCTGGACTTTGAAGGCATAGGGATCAATAGCAGGGTGTTAAGCCAAGGGCAATTTAAGTTCTAGGAACTTGGAAAGTCAGACCTTTGGTCTTCCAAGCTCCCAGCCCAGCAGAGAGCGTTTGCTAGTAAACAACTGTGGAATGTGTGCTTAGAAGAGACTTTAGACTAGTTTTTCTTACTCCACAAGCCTGAGAATCCTGGAAAGGTCTGAAATGCAAATTCTGACTCAGCAGGTGGGGGGTGGGGTGGAACATGACATTCTGCTCACCTGTTCTGGGAATGTCCTATCACTTCCCTGTCTGTAGCAAGAATTTAGAGTAACAATCTACAAATTGTGCTTCAAAACCGCCTGCGCCTGTGGAGTTCTGCAAACTTCTCAGATCTGACACTTTTTTTTTTTTCAAAGTTCCCCCAGGTGATTCTGATAACAGGTGCGATAGGCTGGTTAGACTCAGCTGTGCTGGAGGACTTTGGGACGAAGACAGTGGGCTGGGAAGCCAATTAAGTTGGCATTCTCACTCAGGGTACACATTACCGGGACCTTTTTTTTTTTTTTTTCAACCTGAGATAGTGGTAAAGTGTGAGGGGAAAAAGAAACCTTAGAAATATGGAAACTCTAGGGGAGAAGCTAGGGAAAAGTATCAGTCATGTTGATTGGACAAGATAAAACGTGGAGAGGAGCAATCCTTGGAGAATTCAACTTTGGATAAGGGGAATGGCATGCTTCTTAGATGATAATGTCTAAATTGGCTTTTACTTGATCGTAAGATTTCTTTTTTGCTGAAATACAAATATATTCCTGATACTTCCTTGTTTAAAACCTCCTACTACTGGGCTGGAGAGATGCCCAAGGGTTCAAGGTTCAATCTTTGCCTTGAAAGCTAAAGGACCTGAGTTCTGATCTCATGTTAAAAAAAAAAAAAAAAAAAAACACGCCAAGCGAAAATGTTGGTCTGCACTTCTGGCTCTGGAAGATAGCCTGGGAAACCCCTGAGCAAAGCTAATAAGGATGATCCTCAAAATTACCCTTGGGCTTCCACAGGCACACAGAGTACCCTCTTGTACATACATACAAACACCTACACACACACACACACACACACACACACACACACACACAATCCCCTAGTCCAAAATATGAGAAGGAAAAGTGAGAGTAAACATGATAAGTTATTTGAGCACTTGTTAAGCTCCACAGATGGACTAGCTGCAGTGTAAGGTGCTACCACCACCACTTGGTATGGCACAATTGCCCTAAACACTAAAACCACTGGCAACTTGGTTTTTCCTGAGTCGCCATCTTCCTTGGCTCCTCCTTAGTGGAGTCCTACTTCCCCTGCCTCTGGGTACCTGGCATCCTTCTTTTGTTTGGTGCTCCCTGAACTGTGTGTTCCTGTTTCCAGAGTCCAGGAAAGGTAAATTCTATCTCTTCAGACTCTTCCAGGCAGATCCGTTGGATGCCATGGATCTCCTGGGTGTTGGTGGTGGATTCTTATCTCTGGTTTCCACCTAGATCTCCTGAAAGCCACTCCTACTTCCAGAGAGATGCCAACTTTGAGCTTCGTCTTGAGCAGCTTTATGAACAGGTCTTCATTCTTTCTTGCTTCATAAGCCCCTGTGGGTGTAAGGTCATTGGTTAGTGCTCGGTGATTCTTGCTTTGATTTCTTTCCTCTGCGTCTCTGAGCATTCGTGAACACTGGGAGCTGAGCACCCAATGCTTTGACTCAGGCTGTCTAGTGATCTCGGCCTCTGCAGTGTGTCTGTGGACACAGGTAGGCTAGGACTGCCTTCCCCATAGGGTAAAGTGTGATGTTCTAGTAGAGGCTGGCTAATGTAGCTCTCCTGTGTTTCTCAAATTAAATAGTGTAACCCTATCTGCTCTTTAATGCCTGTCTGTGAGGAATGGTGTGCTTCTTGATGAGAATGTTTGGATTTTGGTTTTTATTTGGCCTTCAGATTTTTTTTTAAATACAAATCTGTTCTTCATTCTTTCTTGCTTAAAAGCCCCTGATGTAAAATATGATCCCTAATGCATAGTATGCGTGAACACAAATATAGTAGATGAGATATTTAAACAGTTATTAAGTTCTACAGATTGCATATCCCTGTGTAAGATGTGACAGTCCCCAAATGGTTTCCTCTTTTTGGAGACAGTGTTGTTTGCTGTGCAGCATGGGCAAACCCTGGAAACGCCTTGGGGCCTTTGAGCTGCTTTCTACTGACATTATATACATAGCACAATAGAAGCAGGTCTCTGCTGTGCTCCTTAGATGCTTTAATTTATAGCTGTCTGTCTACACTGTTAGCTGCTATAGGGCTCCGTTGACTCCTCTGGGTGGCCCCACAGGCAGCAGATGTCAGCAAGAGTCTTTGATACATGTGGATTTAGCTGGTCGCGTTTTGCAGGATTTGATTTAGTGAGGAGGCAAAGGGCCAGCTACTTTGTGGGAGGGAGGAGGAAAAGAACAGGAGTAGATGCTAAAGGACATGAAGGGCAAGCCCAAGGAAGAAGGGCTCAGTGGTTAGAATTAGGGGTGTGGAAGGTACTGTGTGGCTTTCTTCCTGGGGAGACATGAACAATGTCCACTCACCCCATTTAGGCTCTTGATGACACACCATATCCACCCAGGCAAGTCTAGCTTGGCGAAGCAATGCGTTGCTGGAGATTGCTTATGTGTAGGTGGTGCCTACAGAACATGGGTGACTGTCAGCCGCGTCACTGAACGCCCCTCCCAGCATGATGGAGAAAGCTGTATCCGTTACAGCTCCTGCTCACTGTGCAGGCTGCGCCGCCAGAGAGCCCCCTCCCCAGGCATTCTTCACTGCTTGTAGACCCCGGGGGAGGGGCCTTAACTTTCTGAGCTTCCTGCGGCCTCTAGGTCCTCCTAGGTAAGTTTCCTTAGTCTTCCGAGCCTTCCTCCTCTCCAGGAGAGAATGCCTCAGTTCAGAGCAAAGAGCTACCTATCAAGGGGACCCTGGGAAGGAAGGCTAGAGTCTCAGGATGGGGAGAGACAATGGGCGGCCCTGAAAACTGGAGTTAAAGAATTCACATTTTTCTAATGCGTGATGGTGTGTGCCAACCATCCAGCTAGCCAGGAGACTGAGGGGCGGGGATCATCTGAGAGCACAAAGTGTAGACCTACCTGGACAGCTTACTAAAGACCATCTCTTTTTTCTTTTTAATTTTACATTCTGATGACATTGAAAGGTTTTGAGCATGGGAAAGGCATTGCTTTCAGGAGGATTCTAAAGAGTGAAGGGCGATTGGCGGGACTTCCCGTGAGGACATGATGTGGAATAGAATCTTAGGCTCAAAGTCACGGCATTGCCGCGGCAATGGAGGGGGGGAGGGAACTGATGCACAGGAACTCAATTGGATGACTGGTTGGATTTGAGGGACAGAGACAAGTCAGCTTGGAACTGACACTTTGTGCTGGCTGGCAGGAGGGGGAGGCGGTCATGAGCCCCCTGAGAAAGCAGGGGAGCTTTTTTGGAATCAGAAGAGACTTGGGTCACTTCTGGCTTATCCGATATTTTTACCTACGAGGATGGCCAAGTCCAAAGCAGGGTACCCAGGGTTACCCCTTCTGCAGACTAGACCACCTGGTCTCTTTACCTCCCACTATCATCTGTAGTGAGTTTGGCTGGAGGAAGTCTGCTAGGATGTTCAGGTCGGGCAATTCCATTAGACAGTAAGAATGGGACCAGGTTAGTTCACAGAACAGCAGCCAAGGCCCGAGCCACACGGGTGAGAGACTTGGGAAGTGTTGGCTGGCAGCCAATGCCAATGGAGACCTTGGGGGCCTCCCCTGTGCCCTGTGAATTCTCCATAGGTGGGTCTGATGGGTCAGGGAGTATTTTTATGGTATCAGAGCGATTATATCTGGTATGCTGGTCTGTGTGTACCACTCAGGTTTTTTGGAGACAAAGTCATCAATCAATTTCTGGACATATATACTCCAAAAAACAAACACCACCCCCTTTCCTAGATACAGTTAGCATTTTATAAGATATGTCGTTGGCCATTGCCACACTATTTTGTAAAGCCTCCTTCACCCTAGCTGGAATGGACCACAAGAGACACCCTAATTGACCATAAGAGACACCCTAATTGACTTTCACTTGTGTTCCTAAACCCCAGGCCTTCCTGCCCTAATGGCCTTGAGAGAGGACTATCTTTCCAAGGCCTTCTGTCACGCCCCACCTCTGACAACTATCCTCTGACAACTCCTTAGCCAAGGCTGAAGGCCATAAAAGATAGATACCCTTCCCAGGGGCCTGCAGCTCTCGCCATCCTCTCTGGCCTCAAGCTCTCCCTTCTGTTCTCATGCTGACCCACAGTAAGACCAAGCTATGGTGCCTTGTTCTACTAAAATGTCTTTTAAGTCCAGTAAGACTTAAATATGAGGTCTCTCCCTCCTGGCAGCTTCTCTGTACAGTGGGTCTCCTGGACACATCCCTCCCTTCCCCCACCCTAACTGACCCGGAGGCCACACTGGTAGATGAGAAGAGAGAACCTCATCTGGGGTCTGCATGCTGCCCAGGGACCCAGCGGCTCTGTGACCCTCTCCTCACTCCTCCCGTTCGGCGCCTCTCTGCCAGGCTCCTTAGCACCAGCCTCCCTGGCGGGGTCCCTTGCGTACATCTCGGAGCAGCGACTCTCTCCCTTTGTTCAGATGGAGCTGGGTTTAATGGAAGGGAAACCTTCAGAGTCCCTGCTTGCGGTGTCACAGTTGCTCACCCAAAACAGCAATGCAGGAATACCGGATTCAGCTTTGAGGGTAAACTCGTTTAGCTTGTCAGTTTCCATTTATTGCATCTTGTTCCGAAGTCGCTGTTAGCTTCCGTGTCTCACCTGGCAGATGAGACTAAATGATGTGCTCCAGCTAGACTCACTGCTCACCGTGGTGGTGTAACTGGGATTGTCCTAGATGCCACTTGAGACTGGATTGCCCAGGGTTTATGCAGATGAGGGGGGAGAAGAATCCATTAACAAATCTCCTGGTGTGGCTTTGAAATCTGTGGCCTCTTTCTGAGCCAAGCATTGCTGCTGTGGAATTTCCAGGGTACTATGCTCCGAGTAAATTTTGTCTGCCCCTGTCTAGGGATTTTACTGGGAAGGAGGTAATCTAAATCCTGGCATTTATCTGCCTGTTTACATTAGCCAGGGCTTGTCAATTGCTGGGGGCTATTTTTAGTGGAACTAGTTAGAACTCCAGTCTTGATTTCCCAGAGTAAAGATAAAATTCCATAGCAACTTGCATGCACAGTTGGGATGTTTCAGTGCAGTTAGGCATCCCAGGCTGGGCAGGTGCCACTCTGAGCTGGAGGCCGCTCCTGCGTGTCCTGAGATGTCCTCCGAACACACTTCTCTAACCTGCTCCTTGGAGAAAGACCCGGAGAGGCCGACTGAGGAGCTCTTTGGATGATGCCTCTCGCTCTGTCTCGGCGTCTCTCTCTCTCCCTTTTGGTATTGTTTAGGAGTCAGCAGGGAGCTATTGTAGAAGCCAAAGGAGTGGAAAAGAACAGGAAAGAGCCACAATTCAAATTAAGAGACCAAAAGCGGGTCCCCTCAGCTCCTTGCCTACGCACAAGACAGCTCTCAGGAGCAACAGCTTCCATCCACATGTTTTTTCTTTTTTCTTTTTTTTTCATGAATAGCTAGCTGGTCTGCTTCATGGAGACAACTGGAGGCGGGGGGGTTGTGTACAGACCCCACATGTTTTAAATATTCTTTCCAGGTTCTACTGAGAGATGTACTGAGACGAATTTCAGGTGTTCTGGTCTTTTAAGCTCCCAAGGAAAGTAGTGATGTGGCATCTCTCTGGGGTCAGTATGAGTGACTGTGGAGGCCAAGGGCCACCTTGGGTGTCACTCCTCAGGAGCTGTCCACCTGCTGTCCTGGGGCTCATGGACTAGGCTGAGCTAGGTGACCCGCCTGTGTCTGCCCACCTTGCCTGGCATGACCTGCTGGCATGTGTGGCAGCAGATTCATCCCAACCCCTAAATTCTTTGAGCAACGGGAACAGACAAGGAGAAGGGAGATGGGGGGAAGATCGGAGAGGAGGGAAGTAAAACTCTGATTCAGGCAGGAAATGACTGGTTCTTCTTGAGATGGGGTCCCTCTGGTGTCTTCATGTGCCCAGATTCTTGTGTTCCAGAGTCAAAGATTGAAACCAGAACAGGTATAGACGATTTAAGGCGGAGATTATTAAAGGAGAGAAAGAACTCACAGCCTCCAGAAGTGGAGTATCATGAGAGGCAAGGGCGCCCTGGACAACTCCAGGCAAGGAATCCATGAGGAGGGGCAAGGAGCTAGAAAAGAACTCATGGACCATAAGTGCCCTAGGGGAGTGTGGAGCGCCATGAGGGGCAAAGGAGCCAAAGATGGCTCCCAGGGTCAGGTATATTCATACAGTTAGTCAGGCCTGGGAAAATGGCTCTTCCTCTTTGGTTAGCTCCAGTTTCTGCAAACCTGATTGGAGCTTTTGGTCTTCTACATCTCCTAAGTCTGTTCATATTGAGACCCAATGCAGTTGATCTCGTGCCCACCTCGGGGGTAGGGCTTGGCTATGACAATGGAGAACTTTTAGGAACTCAGGGTTGGGGGAAGTTGGTGAAAGGTGTGTCCCCTCAGATAATCCCAGTCCTGGGATTTGACCTTTGAAGACCTTCAGAGACCATCCCAGCATAGCTGCTCTGGAACTGCCTAATTCTCACCCGGCTTTTACCAGAGCAGAGGAATAATCCTTGGCTCTGACGCCTGACCTTGACTGGAATGTCCGTGCATTTTATTACGCAAGCTCCTGGGAGCAGCCGAGGCATCTGCTCTTCTGTGCGATGCTGCTTACCTGGTGACGCCACAACAATTCTGTCCAGGTTTTCACCGCGCCTGTCTCTGGTGCTGCTGGACGCCCTGGGCACAGAGGATCATTTGTCCTGCTTACGGAGAGGAGGAACCCGACCCTTCCTGTCCCCTTCCCCTCCCCTCCATTCTGTCATGACCACCAGCCAGTTTTCCTCATTAAGAGGACTTGGCCTGCCAGATCTTTGAGGATCTTGGCAGTTCTGGAATGGGGCTTGGAATCAGACAGTCCTCCATCCAAGTGTCCGCGCCATCAGGTTTACAGATGCAGCTTGGAGCAGGTCTCCTGATTGCTCTGCGCTTTTAGTTTTCTCATCTGTTTGGTTGGTGTGAGGACGAAGGGAGCCCAGGCAACCGTTGGCTGTCGCAGCGGAGGTAGTCCGTACATGGTATGGTCATCATCATTTTTCTTTTCTCAGGAAACCTAAAAAACATTGTGTCAAGAGGAGCGGTTCACCTTGGGGAGAGGGAATCCTGAAGTTTCTGGGGGGGGGGGGGAGACTAGAATTCTCCAGGCCTCTGGTGTGATGCAGAAAGGGCAGGAAAGCAGAAGTGCAAGGCGAGACCTGAGTGCGGCAGCTCCGTTGCAGATGGCGGGTCACGAGTACACGGGACAGGGAGGCTGAGGGAGTTCACGCAGAGAAGCTCCTGAGCACCAAGTCTGGACCTTAGTTCTCCGTGTCAATGTCCTCTGTCCACGAGACAAAGCTCCACAAGGCCAGCCCAGGTGGCTGCACGGGTGGAAGCCTTGGAATGAGATCTTTCCCTGCATTGGCTACGACTTACCACACCCCAAGAGTGGACAAGTGAGGAGGTACCCTCCAATATTGCAAAAGCAGTGTTCTTGTCTTGCAAGTATAGGACAGACCTGAGAAAGACAGGAAGGCAGGAACGAAACTGCTGTTTTCAGGTGGTTGAAGCAGCTGCTGGGCTTGTTCTGTGTTTTTCAGAGCGTTGAGTTGAGAGGCTGCAGTAATGATGGTAAAGGGAATTAGAGATTAATAGTGTGAAGCGATATGAGAAATTTCCAGATAAGTCAATCCCCAGGGCCCAGCATCTGCCGTGGGGCTTATATTAGATTGCCCCGAGGAGGGTATCGTCCCAGTGGTATCAGTTAGAAAGGAGGTGGTGAAATAACAGGGGGGACACAGGACATGCTGAAAAGTTATGAGTCTCTAAAAGGACGCAGGATTTCCCACCAGTAGGCCTGATGGATCAGCCGATTAGGGCTAAGTCCTGAGGAGTGCCAACCCAAGTTGCACCCACTGGGTAGGTGGAGGATTTTGTGTGAGGGGACAGGGGTATGTGGGGATTTCTGGCTGGCCCACTGCCATGAGTTAACCTAACAGAAGTCTCTTGTGCATGCGAGCACAGTGATCAAGAAGGGAAAAGAGGTTTCCATTCTTTGAAGATATACGGGAAGCTGGTGTGTTCACACCTATAATCCCAGCCCTCAGGATGCTGAGGCAAGAGGATCCCTGGAAGTTCCAGGCAGTCTGGGCTATGATGGAGATCTTGTCCCCTAAAGCAAACTGACCAAGAACCAGGAGCTGTGGGGCGGGGAACTCTGAATTCTAAACTGAGATGCTGGACTTCCCAGCTTCTGAGTGCCAAGAAGTGTAAGAAAGGATGGAGAGAGGGTGGGAGGCTAGGGAAGGGCAGCCTTAAAACTGCTTTATTCCAAGTCCTAGGCAGAGCATTCCATGTAATGATGGGTCTGGAGAGGGGGAGGCTCTGAGGAATTGCTGTGTGGGCTGACACGCTGCGACCACAGTCCCAGGATGTAAGGACCACGTGGTTCTCTGCTGATGCCTCCCGTGCCTGCTCCTTCTGACCGGGCCGTGGAGGCTCTTTCCGAGTCAGAGGCTCCTGTGAAGATGGTGAGGACACAGCGTCCCGCGACGTAAAGAAGTGTAGCCTGCGATCGAGGTACATCTCGGCATCCAGGATGATAGCAGCTGTAGATGGAAGGGGACACGTCACCCGGGGCCCTGGGATCCTAGTACCAGTGGGTAGTGGTGGGTGTAGAAAGGAGAGATCCAGGAGGGCAGTAGTTGTAACATTGGAAGTCTGGCGGTCCTGCAGTCTGGGCTGCCGAGTGACGTTCCGTCTCCAGGGCAGGCAGGGAAGGGCTGTGGACACAGCGCCTTATTCAAGTGGGCTGAGGGTTTGGGTGGAGTGCAGCGGACGGCCAGATGGAAAGTGCTGTGGTTAAGCAACGTGGCTGCCCAAAGGGCATGATATTCTGGTCTGGGTGGCAGGGAGGGAGCTTGGCCTACAGTCGGAAAGGCCTGGGGAAAGAGAGAGAGAGAAAGAGACCGAGAGAGTGAGAGTAGAGAGCCTAGGAACGCTGGGGTCAGTCAGTAGTAGCTCACGCCTGATTATTTCAGTCACCAAGTAATTTTCAAAGCATCAAGACCATTGTGTGTAGAGCAGCCAGCAGCAGGTTGGCTAGAACCGAGGTGGCAATGAGGCTAAAAGGGCAGCAGAGTTGGACTATGGTCCCGCAGCACATACCCACCCTGTCCAGGCATCGAGCACAGACCCTCCTTAATTAGATCTCACTGGAGCTTTTCAGGCATTGGGATCTGAGCGGATACGTGAGTGTCTCAAGGTTCCCCAGCTGGCGAGGGGCTGGTGTTATGTTTCTGCGCTGTCTACCTGACCACCCCCTGTCTGGCCATCACGTTTAGAGTCCATATTATCCAAAGTTCATTAGATTGAAGACTTAAAAAATTTTTTTATTTACTTCTTGGAAGGACATTCATGTGTGTGGGGGTCAGAAGGCAACTTTTAGAAGTCTGTCCTCTCCTTCCGTCGCGTGCAGTCCAGGGCTTGAACATTCACGTTGAGTGCCACAGGGAGCGTAAGAGCAAACCATGGCCCACGGGTGGAGGACAGAGGACAACTTAGAAGGGTCTTTCCACTACGTGGGCTCCAGAGATGAACTCAGGTTGCCAAGTGAGAGAGGGAAAGAGAAAAGGAGAGAGTAGAAAAGAGAAATGGAGAGGAAGAGAAAGACAGAAAGAGAGAGAGAGAGAGAGAGAGAGAGAGAGAGAGAGAGAGAGAGAGAAAACATACATGTAAGAAGTCAGAAGAGAAGAGCCTATTCTTTCCTACCTGTGAAGGCTCCAGGGATTGAACTCAGGTCACCAGATTTGTGTCTATGCCTTTACCCACTGAACCTTCTGGAAGATTCTCTCCCACTTTCAGTTTTTCAGTTACAATGAAGTGTTACAACACATTAGTCTTCCACAGGTCCTTTGTAGATGTGGCCAGATTGTTGCAAAAATTTATTCCAGTTCTAGTTAATGTACACACACAAACACATACACACATTCAGAAGATAGATCTCTAAGACAGTAGGATATTGTAGAACACTGCTCAGGGTATCAAAGCAACTGTTAGTCCCTCAATACCGTGGGTCATTTCTGTTCTCTCACTCAAGAAACTGTATTATGTATAAATGGAGCAAGATAACCTGGATCTGCTCCAATTCATAGAAAAAGCCCCTGAGCTTTAACTAATTGGTCATTAACAGCATGTTGGTTTGCAAGACCTATTTGGGACTCCAGGACATTTAGCGAGGGTGCTAAGGGAGGGAAGTTAGAAAACCTGGGCATGGCCAGGGGTGGGGCAAGGTGGCCAATACAGTGCAGTAAACATTTGCTGAGAGCGCCCATGCGGGGGCGTGGAGTGGGCACTAGGATCCCCATGTGAAAGGGCAGCATTGTTCCTGAGAATGGCGTGTTCAGGCTGAGGCAGGTGGGTCTGTGGGAGCTGCCTGCTCAAGTTAGGGGATCTTTCTGATTCTGTGTCTTGAAGAGCCAGCCTGTCGGCATGACTGAGCCGTGGCCCAGTCCTCCGCCTAGCTCGGTGATCCTCTGGGGTTTAGAACCCAGCTCCAGCCCTGTTCTGGCTTCTGTGTGAACCTGGGTCCTTCAGACTTCTTAAAGGAAAAGTTTCCCTTAGCTCAGAAAGTTTGAGAAGATCGGCTTAGGGGAGCAATAAGAACCACCGGGAACGTACAGCGACTAGTGAGGGCAAGATGTGGTGTCAGTTATGCAGTGATTTGGGATAGGAGAGAAAATTCTCACTCCATGTCCTGCCCACTCATGTCCTACACTTGGAAATGGTCAGGATTCAGTCCTCAGATGTTATAACTACTACTATTTAAAATAAAAAAGTTTTGATAATGTGGCAATGGAATGAGGCACAGCGTTCATGACAAAGGTCCTGTAAGGTGCAAGGGACAGTCATGGACTGTTTACTGTCTGATATAGATATCCCTGCAGACTGGCGTCTGTTAAGAGCAATTGCGGGGTGTCGTGGTTTAAATGTGAGTTGTCCCCACAGCTAATGATTTTGCATCCTTATCTGTTGTTAGTATTTGTGAAGGTCATGGCAATTTTAAGGAGCTAGATCCTTGCTGGAGGAAGGCGTGTCATAGGGGGTGGGCTTTGGGGCTGGGTAGCCCCGCCCTGTTCCTTTAGTAGTCTGCCACTTGCTCTGGAAGCCTCTACCATGATGTCCGCAGTTACCTGAGCCGTCTCCGGCTTCTGCTGCCTGTCTTGCCTTTTCTGCCATAATGGATTCTGTTTCCCCTTTGGAATCATAATCCAAGTAAATCTCTCTTCTCTCTTGAGTCACTCGAGTCTGAGCGCTGTGTCACAGCAGCAGAAAGAGTAGCTGCGACATGGGGCTCCTCCAAGGCACTGGTGCAGCCGGGTTGTCTTCTCTGGAGTTACACGGGTACTTTCGAGCGCACAGGCAGAGGCCCTGCCCCAAATGTGATGGAGATTTGGCTCTTTCCCGCCCTGACCTTATAGATCCCAGCTTCAGCCTCCATAATGAGGGCTTCCAAAACCCATTTCCTCAGTGATTCCTCTGGCCAGAACGTTTCCCCAAATGACCTCTGAGGATCATGAACTTGGTTAGCTTATCCTCTGGCTAATACATCTTGGGAAAAGGCTGAGGAAGGCGCCAGGGAGTCCTGCCCACTCATGTCCTACACTTGGAAATGGTCAGAATTCAGTCCTCAGATGTTATAACACACAACCCTTGAGTCAAGCGTCAAGAGTGGGCACATGACCACCTGTAGGAGACATTCGGCTCTTGGAAGCCCACAGGCTTTGGCCTTTCTCTTTTCTGTCAGATGCTGCTAGAGAGACCCACGAAGCCCAGACTTTGAGTCCTGTGTGTGAGTTCTCGTACCTTCAGTGTCCCCTTTGGTGATGCCAACCCAGACACTGGATCTTCCAGAGCTTTGGTCTTGGACTTGCCAGTTTCTAGACTTTGAGAAATAAGTTGTGCTGCTCCTAAGCTACCTGTGCAATTTATGGTGAATTTGTCATAGAACCTGGACAGACAAGGCAGAGTTTGGCCTCCCAGCTGCATCCTGCTCCTCTTGTTCCCGGGGAAGAAGGCTCTGCTCACTGGTAAGGAAGCGGTCTCAGAAGCTGGGGGCTGGGCTTCAAGTGGCATGGGAAGCCTGGCATTTGCACCTTTGCCCTTGCGGTGGCCTTTTTGTGTCACAGAGAACTCTGTCCTTTTGAGTCTGAGGAGCTGTTTGTGTATCTTCTGTGGGTGAATGAAATTCCTACTTAATGGAAGAGAAGTGAAGCAGAAGGGAAAGAGTGTGAGACACTTCATTCCCTGTGGGAGGAACGAGACTGCTTGGCCCCCAGGAAGTCAACACCTCATGCTCCCGGGGGTTTGCCTTGGGTCTGCAGCAGCATAGGACAGAGAGACGGGGGATTCCTGGGCCTCTGTTCTTGGGAAAGTCCCCAAACCACAACTCCGGTCTCAGAGCGTTTGGGTAGGGAAGTGATCTGAATGGCAAGTGTGTTGTGACTGGCGAGCTGAGGTTAGGGGTCTGTCCGGTTGAAGAAAAGAGGATCCTGGGCTCTTGCCTTCTTGAACGCAGCTTCATAGCTGCACATTCCACAGGGTCTTCTCCTTGGAGCATCCCGAAGTCTGGCTTCACTATACAGTCTTGGTCCCTGGGCATAATTCGACTGAGAGCAGACTTACAAAGAATGCTGGTAAAAGAATGGTAAGAACTGCCCATACTCGATTATTTAATTTAATGCCTGAGAAATGTGAACCAAAAGTGTCTATTGGACTGAGAGGAAGGGAAACATGGGTGTGTCAGAATAGAAGCCTCTGAGTTTTGGGGAGGTTGATGGCCTTCTTCACGTGGGCGTCCCTGACACAGTGTCTCAGATCAGACAATGGTCTGTATGACTTTGCTCACACTGGGGTAGGGAATGGGACTCAAGTGATACCTATTTATTTTCTCACAATTATGAAGGCCAGAAGTCTAAGATCCATGTGTTGGCAGGATTGGTTCTTTTTTTTTTTTAATTTTTTATTCAATTGTTTGTGTGTGCGCGCACGTGTGTATGTAGGTGTGTGTGTATGTGTGTGTAGAACCACGGACGAATTCGGGAACCACCATGGACGCCTCCACCTCCTCCTTGTTCACTCTGCCCTGGAATTCACAGGCTCCGCCCTACAGGGACCAGAAACGCTTCCGCCCGGCATCTATGCGTGGGATCTGAGATCCGAACTCAGGACCTTCTGCCTGCAAGGCAGAGGCTTAACCCCTGAGCCACCTCTCCAGCCCCAGGATTGGTTCTTGTGGGGCTTCTTCTCTTGACTTGTATGTAGCCATCTTCCCGTGTCTTCCCGTGGTCATCCCTCTGCATCGTTATGTCCTAATCTCTTCAAGGAACACTAGTTGCATCTCTCTGTCTAAGGTCCACCTGATGTCATTGGTTCTTTAAAGATCTTGTTCCCAAATATGGTCATGTGTCATATAGGGTCACATGGAGGTCAGGATGTCAACATACACATTTTGGAGAGACAAAATTCAGCTCCTGATTGGATACTTCCCAGAATCCTCAGCCAATAGGCTTCAGAGTCATGATAAAGGACAGAGAGATACTCAGGGTCCATCCTACCACGCCAAGAGGAAGATAGACGCCACCGGCTTCATCGAAGTCTCGCCAGGGAAAGCTAAGGGCCCAGCTGTCCACTTGTAGTCAGGGCTCTCAGGCAGCCATGGGCTCTGCACAGTGTCCTCCTCTGGCTCCTAGGCGACCCTTTGCCCAACCCCCCAGCCCAGGCCGCTGAGGAAGCTTCCTTCTTGCAGCCAGAAGAGAATCGATAGTGCACACACACTGGTCCGGAAGGCTGTACTTGTGGTCTGATGGGTTTGTTGTCGTCTGTTTTTGTTATGACATCTCACTATGTGTTCAGGCTGGCTCTGAACTAGAATTCAGTTGTCTTGCTTTAATCTCCCCAAGTAACTAGAGCTGCAAGCATGTGCCGTGGCTCTCCTTCTTTTTTCTTAATACAAAAGGATAAGCCATTGCATGAAGTCCAAATTAAACTGCTCACCAAGTGTCGAAGTGAAGGCTCAAATAAGAAATACATTTTGATTAATCCAGTTAGAATTTATGTCGAGTCTGCAAAATTCTGCAGCCTCCGTGGGCAGTTAGAGAGGCTTGTAAAAGTAGCTGCCTGTAGCCTCACGCTTTATGAGGCCCTGAATACCCCAGATACTAGAAAAAACATGCCAATTCCGACTGTGTTTTCTTGTTGCTTAGCGTTCTAAAGCAATGGAATGGAGAGAAAGGCCTGGTTTTATCATCTGTCAGGGGAAGCTTCATCCTCTGTTCTCGTTGCTCCTTTGGGACTGGAACTGCGTCCATCATTTGTCTGTTGCTTGTGCCAGGCCAAAGCACCGCTGAGTTCACCACATGGTAGTCTACTTCTGAATATCAGGTCGAAGAGAGAAAGTGGCAGGAAAGGCTGTGGTGGGCAACTCTCGACCCTTATTTCAGCTGATAAGGTTGCCTGTCCCTCTCCCTTCTACCTCCAAGACACACAAGTACTTACCGAGGGTCCATCTATATGAGGTTCTTGGCGTGGCTTCCAGAATTCTATCCTCCTTATTTTCAAGCTCAGTCTGTAAGTGGGGACAGACACATTGAGAAGTAATATGGATGACTCTCATTTTTATTTTTAATTAACTGTAATTATTTTTTATTCTTGTACACTCGCACGTTTGTGTGCAAGGGTGTGTGGCTCTGTGTGTATTAGAAGAACTTGAGTGGGTGCCTGTGGAGGCCTAAGGATGACATTGGGAATCACCCTGGATTGTTCTACCTTCTTATTGTTTTGCTCTGGGGTTTGCCAGGCTCTGCCTTCCAGGGCTGGAATTATAGGTTGCCACCATTTCTGCCTAGCATTTTTGCATGGGATCTGGGATCTGAACTCAGGTCCTTTTGCATGTGAGGCAGAGACTTTAGCCCCCTGAGCCCTCTCTCTAGCCTGTCACTTTTTAAAATTTTTTTATAATATTTTATTATTTACTATTTATTCAATTGTGCGTGTATGCATGTGTGTATGCGTGTGTGTGTACACGTGTGTGTATGTATGTGTGTGTGTGTGTAGAACCACGGGCGAATTTGGGAACCACCATGGACGCCTCCACCTCCTCCTTGTTTACTCTGTCCCGGGATTCACAGGCTCCGCCCTACCAGGACCAGAAATGCAGGCCGCCCCGGCTTCTGCCTGGTGTCTATACGTGGGGTCTAGGATCCAAACTCAGGACCTTCCGCCTGGAAGGCAGATGTTTAACCCCTGAGCCACCTCTCCAGCCCCCGACTGTCACTTTTATAAGTAATGAAAACAGCTCTCATGATTCCTGTGGGTCCCAGGTAGGGCAGGAGCAGAGACTAGAAGCATCCGGCACCCTTAGGACCAGATGTCAGGAAGGCCCTCTGGAGGCGGGGCATTTGGACAAGGCCTTGCAGTGGGTGGGATTTTGAAGTACAGATGAAATACATCTCAAGTAGAGCAACCGAAGAAGACAGCTAGGAAAGTCTTTCTCTCAGGGACAAGAAGTGGTCCAGCCTGGTTGGGACGAGAACTTGGCAAGGGTACAGTGGAAGGTAGAGCGTGTTCAGAGGACTCTGACCTCACTTCAAAATGTGGGGTTCCCCCTGAGGGGCCAGCTGTGGGAGGTTGGGGAGCCCCCTGTGTGGAACACATCTTGCTGCCCCAGTAAGGAGGACTGGAGGGGAGCTGGCTGGAGGTTGGAAACCCAGAAGAGGTGGCTCCTGCCACGTGACATGATGAGAGATGGGGAGAGTTGGGTCTAGTAAGAGTCCATGCAGGGAGTCCGAATGGCTCTGTAGAAAGAGCGCCAACTGAGGCGTCAGGAGTTTAGGTTCAAATCTCTGTCCTGCTGGGAGATAGACTCCTCTGTACCCCCTCCTCCCACAAAAGCCCAGAGCACTAGATGGTGAGTTTCCTTTTAAACTTTCATCATTTAAAAGAGAAATTCTAACCTGCATAGAAAGAAGGAAGAGCAGAGTGAATCTGCTTACCCATCTCTTGGCTTCAACCACAGGCTCTTGCTGAAGTTATGTATATATTTTAGGTATTTCTCGGAGACGAAGCTTTTGGGAAGTATTCAACTTGACATTGCATTTGGAGCCTTTCTCTGAATCACCTGCGAGCAGGTCGCAGTGAAATGACCGCAGGTCTTTTTGTTTCTCACTGGAAGTGAACTGATTGTGTGAGTGCACGTGCGTGTCTGCTGCTGTAAGGAACAGGGCAAGGATCGCCTCCTTGGAAGGGGTCACCCCAGCCTGAGGACATACATTGCCCACAGAGGTCTGGCAGGATTGCGAGTTTGTCTGCCTTGGGAATAGGTGTATAGAGGAGAGAAGAGGAAGGTAAGAATGGGGGAGAGAACAGATTTCGGAGGAAGACACTTGTGTTGTCCGCTGGAATGTGCCTATCGCTGAGGGCCTGATTCACGCTCACTGGCCTGACAGGACTCGACTATATCCAGACACCCGTGATTGTTCAGTCAGTATTCACAGCATAAACGCTTTTCCTTCCAGATCCCCTTCTTGGCATTATTCCTGTGTGGGAAAGTGAATTAAAGTGCCGGCTGCAGGTTTCTGCGGAGCCCAGCTTCCAGGCAGGGCACCTGTGGGAAGAGCAGTACATCGCCCTGGGTGGTAACGAATGCTTCTACCCTTGGCAGTGGTGTTTTGGTCATCGGTTGCCACACAGACCAATGATTCTGCAAGCGCTGTTGCTTGCCCACCCCTCAGAGGGTGCAGCAGTAGCTTTTTACTGCTTAAGTTGGCAACAATTGACACACAGGACCCGGAGTCAGAGGGAGGGCAAGCTATTAGACCCTTCTGTAGCTAAGGAAGCTGTTAGAGAATGTGACTTCCTGGGTAGCCACGTCTAGTGGGAATATGGGTGAAGTAGTCTTCCAAGATAGCCACCTCCCTCATTCAGGTGGCCCCACCTCCCCACTGGGATTTCAAGTTGTAGACATTACCATGTCTAGTCTTTGAGAACTTTTCAATTCTTCTGTGTGTGTGTGTGTGTGTGTGTGTGTGTGTGAATCAAAGGGCACCTTTGGAGGGTACCTTTGGGAATCACCCTGGATTGTTCTACTCCTCTTTGCTTTGCTCTGACTTTCCCAGGCTCCATCTTTCAGGGTAACCCCTGAGCTATCTCTCCAGCCCACTTTTCACTTCTTACCAAAGGAAGATGTGTGCTAGTTTGCTGAGGGGAGTCTGACAGGAAGGGAACCCAAAACTAAAGATGTAGGTGCTCTAGTGTCTGGGAGCAAAAGGAAGACCCTTGCCTAGAACCCAGTTCCTAGGAGGGTGGGTGTGGCCAGAGAACTTTCTAAGGAGCCTTCTGGGCGTGTGCAGGCTGTGTGGCTGGAAAGAGACAGGGCAGAGTTTTGAGGATCCTGCATGTAGATGCTTTCCTTCTGTGGGTCACTGGGTAGAGGGGCCTCCACGTTGTCTAGAATAAGAGGGCCGGGGGAAGGGAAAGTGGACTCAAAGAGAAAAACAGAAGCATTGTCAGGTACTGATAGAGGCCTGAGACGGACAGCTGAGTGGACCAGCTGCCTTAGCTGCTGATACTGGGTGTGAGCATTGAGGGAGCCTTCCTAGCTCCTTCCATCCTTCCATTGCTTAGTGGCTTCCAAGCGCTCCTTTGGGTCCAAATGGAAGGGTATGAGGAGGTGAGGCTCTCCCAGAGCTGTTCCCAGGCCACCTGATTGTCACTCTTGCCCTGATTTCTAGCCACAAAGCCCTGCCTTTGTGAACCAGAGCTGATAATTGTACTGTCTCCCTCACTAATGAGATAATGAGGACAAAGTCTTTCTGCTCTTGGGAGGCAGGAAACCTGCTGCGAGCTTCTGGAAGGCAGTGTTTGCGGCAGGTGGAAATGGCCCATGGCGAGAGCAATGCCCTTGCAGGATGCCCTGCGTACTGCCAGGGGCAGGGGATGGGCAGCTCGCTCGTGAAGCCAGTTGGCTGGCATGTTGCCAGCCGGCTCTATTCATCTCTCACTTACGTTGCTTTCTCAAAGCCACGGTTCGGAGGCTTCCAGAAAGAAAGAACGAAGCTCCTACAGTAATCGGTCACTTTCACCACCTCCGTGTGTCCTGCAGGAGAAAGGGGCAAACCGATGGGGGCTTCAGGCCTGCGAGGCTCTGGTTCCCATTTCCTTCCACTTTCCAGAGGCCCACATCCCACCAGCCTGGCTTTCCTCTCCCACCCTGAATTCCTCCCTTGGTAGCATATCTGTGCCCTTTGTCTTGAGATCCATCCAAACCTCCCCTGGGCAGGCACAGAGGCGAGGGCCCTGGACTAGCATTGTTGTGACCTCTTCATCACCATGAACCCTGAATTGCAAAAGGCCAGTGCGGGATCAGGCAAGAAGATCAAGAGCAGAGAGAACAGGTGTGAGAGTAGAGGAAAGCGAAAATACTGACACCACAGGGACAGACACACACACATCCTCTTTGAGCTCCACTAGCCAGAAGTCAGATGCGCTGTCTGGGCTTTGAGTCTCTCCACTCACCATTTCCTGGCCAGCCCCTGCTTTCCTCCTTGTGGGCCGGGCTCTGCTCACCACAGCCACCCATGCTTTAGCCTTAGGGCTCGTGTTCTTCTAAGTAACTTGCTTTTCCTGTCCCTGAGTTCCTGATAGTGAGGCTGGAGGTCTGGCTTCGTGGCCCCTGGAGGCGAGGCCTCAGGGTCTTGTGATGCGGGGGGGGGGGGGGGGGGGTTGTATCCTGTCAAATCGGTTGTTGAGATTTTTACAACTCCTCCGCTGTTGCTGGGTGTTGGATTTGGGATCTAGAGCCTGGTTTGAAGGTCTGCGGTCTGGTGAGCAGGGTCTGAGGGTTTGGGTCAGTGCTTAAGTGGAAGCTTCTGTGCCAAAGGAGGTGGGGTTAGTGGGGTGACAGGGACATGTGACAGGAGACCCGCCTGGCTTTTTAAATGGAAGGTCCAGAAGGCAAAGGAATCCTTCCAGTGTGTTCCATGCAGCCTGGACTGCGGGCAGCACAAATGATCTTCAGGATCTCTTGGAATCTACGCAGCAGGGAGTGGCTGAGAAAGCCTTGTGCACAGCCCTTGCTAATCTTGCACAAGAGTGACGGGTCAGACCCCGCTGTTAGCCAGCTGCGCCTGGGCTTGGGGCCCTTGGGGACTTCTGGCAGCCCCCTGACTCCAATGAACGGATGGGCCTCCTGGGACTTGAAGTGGGCCGGCCAAGCCATGCATGTGAGAAGTGTTTTGACGCTGTAACCTACGGTTTGTTCTTAGGCGCCACCGATCCGGTGATTAGGGGGGACGAGCGCAGCCAGCTTGTCCACCTTGTTCTTTGGTTCTCCTGCTCTGCTTTGACTACTTTGCTGTCACTGACAAAAGAAACCCAAGCCCCGCCTCTTCACCCCATGCAAGCTTTCAGTCGCTCTGCTGGCTCCCCGGCCCTCTGCCCTGCCTTGACCCCTGTGTCTCAGCAGGATGCCTTGCTGCCTTGGCTCTTGCTCCCCGGGGAAGGTGGCTTTGTCCTTGAGTGGCGACACAGAGCTAGTGTCTCTGGCTCTGCCTTTGTGTCCAGGGACGGTTTTCTCAAGCCAGGTGTGCTGGGCAGCTCCCCACGGTCAGGCTTTTATCCTGAGGAGCACAACCTCAGGGTGTTGTAGACCTCTCAGCTGGGAACCTTTGCAATGTAGTTCTCTGACCTCCTCCTTCCTCGCCTTTTTCTCCCTTCCAAGTGGGGATGTCCGACCTGTGCCTGTTCTTCCACCGTGGTTTGGAAGTTAACGACATGTTCCGCAGGTTCATAGCAGAAGAAATTCGCCCTGGTCAGTCTCAAGCTGCCTCTCTCAGGCAGGTGTTTGGTTCTGTTTGTGTGAGTCTCACTCTGGGGTCACAGGCGTGACCTAGCACTTGGGGGGCTCACCACCGAGAATCAAGAAGTTACACATGTACTAGGGCTCAGTAGTTAAAGTGCTCACTGTGCAAGCCAAAGGACTCATGTTCCGATTCCCAGATCCCATGTCAAATACTGGGTGGGTGTGGCAGCCTGCTTGATTGTGGTACAGGAAGTCAGGGCTTAGAAATGCTCTGAGCTTGCTGGCTACCTAGATTAGCCCTGTTGGTGAGGTCTGGATAGAGTTAGAGCCTCAAAAGAATAAGGCTGAAGAGTGACGGGGGAGGGAGGAAATGATTTCTGATATGAGCCTTGGGCTTCCACATGCACACCAGCACATCCCATGCATCTACACACATGCAAACATGCACATACATACATACACATGAAAATGGAAAAAGAAAATGAAACAACTTTACACATAGCATAGCTAGTGTCCCAAAGAGGCATGCGCTAGGATGGAGGGGGGCTCTGTTGGGAGGGGCTCTGGAAGGAAGATGCTAGAGTAGGACCTTGAAGGAGGGATGTTCAGTTGAGCTAAACATTCCACATGGGGAGAGTTCTAGGGTGGAAACAAGCCCTTGCTGGTAGACGCTGTTGCTTGGGGCAGAGCCGGCTGTGGCCGAAAGAATAAGCACTGTGGCTGCGAACTTGTGCACAGGTTGGAGTCCCGGTGGTCCCATGACGTGATGTCTTTTCCTGCTCCTTCCTGCTCAGTAGGAAAGATGATGCTCAGTGATGTTCAGGGGGTCGTCAACGGCAAAGCTGGTAGAGAGAGAACCGTGCGCGTGTGTGGGCCTGGGCGCGGGCAGCGTGTGCTTGCTGCTGGCCTTGCTTCCTGCTCTGTGTGAAGGAAGCCATCAGCACAGCCGGGAACCTTGCCTGGATTTGCGAGATGCATCACTTCCTGGCAGCGAGGAGGAGATGAAGCTGGAGGCTAGAAGGTCAGTTAGGAAGTCTAGTCATCGGAGGGAGACTTTGCCAGACTCTGAGACCCACCGGAGAGGGGAGGACCCAGGCATAGTCACTGTGGTCTGTTCGCAGCCTAGCACTACTGCCCCACAATTAGGAACCTCCATATCGATAAAGCCACAGCCTTGGCTGTGCCACAGAGAAGAATTTTAGGATGAGGCAGAATGAAGTCAAGTTGGGAGTTTATGAAGTAAAGAAGAGACGTGGCGTGAGCTTTGGAAAGGTCAGCTTGGGCATTTGGAGACAGAGAGGCCTGTAAGAAGGACAGGGGACGCCCCAAGACCTGGGCTTCTCAGGACAAAATGGAGCTTGAGTGTCTTTGCAGTGGCTCTTTGCATAACTGTGTGGCTTTCTAAGTTAATACTGCTTAAAGGATGTACTTCACAGCAATATTTAAAGATTGAATAAAGCTTAAAAATAGAATTTAAAATTAAGTAGCAGAATATACAAGCTGGCTCATTTTCCCTGAAGAATTTCCTTCCATAAGTGAAATGGTATGGTGGTTTTAAAAAGTGTATTGTTTAGTTTTGAAATATGAGCAGTACTGATGTGGTTCAACTTAAGACACAAACATTCAGGCCCTACATAACTGTATTTTATTGTTTGAGATGCTTTTTAAGGAAACAGGCAGTCTCTATAGATAATTTTGGCTTTATAAGCTGTGTTGGTTTCTGCCCCCCCCCCCAACCAGGGGGCTGCTTTCTCTTCCCATATCCCCTTAATGTTGCTTGTGATTCTATCCTGCCTCAGTTTCTTCTCTAAGATGCTGATCCCCTTAATCTTAGACTAATGATGATGGACAATGTATTCTGAAGCTTCTTTAGGTTTACCGGGCCTGGTGACCCACCATCCCACAGACCACCATGTCTACCAACCATCAAAAGTCTTTGCCTGTCTGACCCTAAGGAGCGCATGAGTGGGTCCGAACTTGGATCTCTGAGATCATCATTTGGTCAAAATCTGAAAGAAAACTTTAGCCATCAAAATAGTTAAACAGAAAGAAGCCAACAGATTGGTATACCTAATTACTGGATTTTCACTAAAAACAGAAATCCTCCTTTTTTTAATGGGGTATCTTAGAGTTGGGATGTTATATTTTATTATATTATATCATATCATATTATTTTTATGTGTATGTATATCTATGTATGTGTAGATGATCATAGACTGAGGCTGTGGTAAGATATAAAAGAACAATTTGAAAAAGGAATTTAGCCCCGTAATAGATTAGACTAAAACTGATCAAGTGCTACCACCATTTACACTCTGTAAAGCAAGAAACAAAGAAAACGAAAGTAAGGATAGAAGTACTGATCTTTTTTCAGTGAAACTCATCTTTGCATGAGTTACCTTTTTCTTCTGTTTAAAGAGAACTCTAAAGTCTTCCAGTGCTCTGTAAGAACAGGAAAACTTGTCTTTAGGAAGCTTTTGAGGCTATGGAGTATCAAAGGGTAGGTTCAAATAAACCAACTCATGAAAGCTATACCCAGGAGAAAAACAGTAGGGATTGATGTGGGATGAGAACAACCTTTGTTTCTTTGGAGTCTGGGTAGGGCCCGTATTTACCCTGAGAAGGTATCAGCAAACATGAGAAGATCCGAATAAAGTCTAATTACCAATATTTTCTTGGAAATGCCCCTCTCCTGGGTTGAATTAGCTTCATAACCCTTCCTGCAAAACCAGAACAGGCAAATCCTTGAGACCTCTTGGACTATGGATTTTATAGTCCTTTTTCCCAAAGGCACGAGTGACTAGGACCGTTAAAGTTGAAGTGAACCATGAGTTCCTTTACTAATTTTTGACTGGTCTGCACAGGGCACATCCGTCATTCCTGTTGACTCCACCAGCCATCTCTGCCTCATCTGCCAATGTTGCTGTAAGCTGTAACTTAGGAACGCCTTGGCTGTCCAGACCCTAGCAGTCTAGCAAGCTTTTTTAAAAATTAATTAATTAATTTTCCCCACTCATACAAACTTAATAGGTACCGCAGTCCCCTCCTGGTCCCCCCCTTCCTTTCCTCCTCTTCCCCTTCCTTCCACCGCATCCCTCCCCGTCTCCCAGTGCTCCTCTCTTCTCCCCCCACCAATCCCTGGAGCATCCTTTAGTACGAACATCAAACTTCCCTCTGCGTCCTCCACTCAATGAGGTGTATGGACTCTGGCATTGCCCAGAGCCCTTTCTTGTGCTTCCCTTTAGTATGGGAACACTACTGTGACTGTTAATCCCTTAGCAAGCTATTTTTTGAGGAATCTGTTCTACCCCTTGGGTGAGGACACCTGATGACATGCCTTGTCATTCTGTCCTGTGTATAGCAAACTTTTTTATTATTATTTTTATCATTTTTAATTTTATTTTTAAATAAACCGGAGGCTAGAAGGCTAGGCAGAAAGACAGTAACGTTATTCTGAAGGCAGCAACACGATGAGGGGACAGCTGGATGTAGGGAGGTGCCCGAGGGAGACTTTACCAGACCTGGTGACCCACCACCACATGTGGACGGGAGAGGGACTGCCCAGAGATAACACCCAAGTCTGTCTTGGTGATAGTGGTGGCATCACTGAGGTGGGATGAGGAGCCTATGGGCGATTGATTGGTTGGGTCCCGCCCGCGGGAGGCTGCAGGGAGGCAGACAGGTATTAGGGGTGGTGTGTGAGGGGAGTCAGTTCCTATTGTTTCTCTCCTGAGTATAGCTTCCATGGTTTATGTTAATTGGTGGCTTTGTAAATGCTTCCTTGGGGATTACAGAATTGGGGACATTCCTGAGATTCAGATGCATGGTGGGGAGCAGGAAAGGAGGCAGGGGTCCCCAGCTTCTGTCATTCCTTCCCTGAAGTTAACCCAGGGTGAAACGATCTGGAGGTCAAGTGGAGGTGGGCAGGACAGAACTTGTTCTTCTGGCTTGTTAGGGAGATGGGGTTTTAGCAAGACAAGCCCGGGGTGGGCGGGAAAGCAAAACGCAACCAGGGCAGCCATGTGCCCACGGTTAGATGAGGCCACTTGTGCTAAGGCCTGGCCGGGAAGGCCTGCTAAAGAGTGTGATGGTAATGAAAGTCGCAGCCCTGTAGGTTGAGGCCATGTAATGGAAGACCTACTGTGTGCACGCATGCGTGCGTGCGTCCACAATTCAGCATCAAGTATCTTCCTCCTGAGACATTCTAAGTGATGCATCCAGTCCCTCATCACCAGTGAAGGTGGCTCTCTGCTCAGTTAGCTCTTTGGATGATTCTGATAAACAGTGTGGTGCTCATGTTAACTGTCAACTTGGTGCTGAGGAGGCATCTCTTTGTCCACCCTAGAGATGGTCTCTAAAGTTTTGCCTCTGGTCATGCCTGTGAAGCATTGTCTTGATTGCATAATTTATGTGGGAAAACTCCGCCCATTGTGGTGGACGGGACTGTTACCTAGGCAGGTAAACAGGGCTAGATGAGGATGGAGAAAGCGGGCAAGTGTGCAGACCTTGTTTTTGCTCTCTGCTGTTGCTGTGGATGTGCTATGACACTGGTTCTCTTGGCTCCTGCTGCTGAGCCGCTTCTGCCAAGAGGGACCTTACCCTGGTATTGTGAGTGAATCGAATCCTTTTCTCCCTTAAGCTGTTTAGTTAGGTACTTTGTTGCAGCGAGGACTTAGGAAGCTAAAACAAACACGGAGTTTTGAGGGTGGCAGAGATGGGTGTGTCTCTTGTGTGGGCGTGTGGAAAGAGCTGCTGGGGAAGGAAGCCACCAGTTAGGTGGCTGCTGTAACCTCTGGGATGAGTAATGCAGGGACAGGTGAGGCTGTGGAAGCAGATGAGTTCACCACTGGACAGTCGAGAGAAGCAGTGCCGTGTGGCGTGCTCGGCATGGGCGCGCCTGGTGCTGTCTTCTCTGGCCCCGCCTCTCTCCTCGCCCGGCTTCTCCTTGGTCAGATCTTCTTCTCTCTAACTGCTACATGTTGAAATGTTCTGGAGCATTCCAGGAACTCTTCTCTTTTTAACTCTATACACATTTGATTGACTTAAATGCTATTTTTTTAAAAGTTAATATTAAATCAGTTAAATTGCATACATGAATATAGTGAACTTACGATATTTTCACCACATAGTCCCTAATCCTATATCCCCACTCCTTTTCCCCTTACAACCCTTCATTTCTCTGGCCAGATTCTTTATTTTCAAATCTTTTCCCTTGTGTGGCCCACTGTGTTTCTCTGGTTTGCCTTTGCTGACATATGCCTGATGTGACTCATGCTCCAGCAGGTATCATAGATCAGTGGGTGTACCATTGAGGAAAGCATGTTCCTTTTCTTCTCTATCGGCATCAGCCCTTTATTGCACATGGCTCTCAGATCGCTCTCTCTAGCACAGACTTCTCTCTGCACAGCAGACCCGTGGCTCCAGATGGCTGTTACTCACTATATCTTCCTCTGTGTACACAGGAATATTCAGCCTGGTACTTGAAAACAGCGAGTGTCCTGATTTCCCAACCACAGGCCCAGCTTTGCCGGTCTGTTCCCAGGGACTCAGGGCAGAACCTTGCTGTCCAGTCAGTCGACAAGTCTTTATGGCTTTTCCCTCAACACAGGTGAGGAATCGAGGCACATCTTCATCTCTTGCCTGGGTGTGCCGTGTTCACAGCTGCATCCTTGGTGTCTGTCTGCTAAGCAGTAGCAGAGGAATCCTTTATGTAAGTCACATCTTGTCACTGTGTGCTCAGCGCTTCCCCCCACAGCCCCCCACCCCAAAGCAGGTTCCGGTCTCAGGAAGGGGAAAGAAGAATGTTCTTAGGCAAGAACATTCTCATCTGTTTGTAGAAGAGGGAATAATTCTGTTGGGGATTAAGTGAGATAAAGTTGGATAAGTCCTTAACCAAGTAGCTAACAAATACCTGCCCAACATAAAGAGGAAGGTGGAACACTTGTCTTGTCAATTAGATTTTTGGCACTGTGCCATCCACACCACACATATTCTCTCTCAGTGTAATTTTTTTCAATGCTGGGCATCAAACCCAGGGTTCTCCAGGACTTTGTGCGTGCTGACCAGGCAAGTATTCTACCATTAAGCCTAATGCCAGCTCTCTTAATTTTGTGTGTGCGCGTGTGTGGTGGTGGGGAGACACACACACACGTGTGTGTACGGTGCCCATGCATGTGTGTGCTTGTGCATGTGGAGACCAGAACACAGTCTCATGTTCAAGATACCATCTACCTTATTTTGAGATAAAGCCTATCATTGGCTGGGAGCTTGAGTGTTAGGTTAAGCCGGTCGACCAGCAAGCCCCGGGGATCTGCCTGTCTCTGCCTCCCCAACGTGGGGATTGCAAGTGCACACCCCATACTTGGCTGTTTTTATGGAGGTTCTGGGGATGAAACTCAGGCCCTTAGGGCATGCATGGCAAACATGGTACTGACCTAGCCATCTTTCCAGCTCCCTGACTGTTATAATCTTTATCAGTAAAGTACAGCCACACAATTTAAAGAATCAAGTCATTGTACCTATGTTAAAATAGCTACTACCTCCACCAATGCACCCCTGGTGCTCTTAGATGCAGCCACCAAAATCCTTTCAGTTTTTTTTTTGTATGTATTTCTGAAAAGTAAGTAGTGTGTTCTTTCTTTCTTTATTTGGTGGTTATGTTTATTTGGTTAATATTATTATATCACTCAGTTGTCATTATACCATGATTTGAGAGTTGTATTAACATTTAGAAGATGACGACTCAGCTGTTTCCACTTCTGCCCTGGAGCCCATGAGAGTGTTTTTACCCTCCCACCTCTCAGTGAAGTTTCAATGTTTAATTGGTTGTAAGGACTGTGATACACCAATTTTATGGTTTCTGTGGGGTTCCATTATGTGCTTAGTTTTCTATTTTCATATCACTGGATTAAAGAAATTCTCCATCACTCATAGAAACCTTGCAAGACACGCTGGATTCTGTCCATAGTATAACTGACGATGTCTCTCTCAGAGCTTTAGGGTCAGCCACACTTTTACGCTGGGCTCATAGCTGACGGGCACTCTTGGCATGTTCCTTTATTCTCCTGTCACATTCTCTGTGCTCATGGCTTATGCTTTGCAAGGTTTTTTTTCGCCTATTGTTTTAGTGTGTAGTTCAGTTAGATGCGTGGTTCTAACTTGCTATGTTTACTTAAGGTCTCTCTTGTTTACTTTTGCCTGTAACAGGAAGATTCTTTCCTATTGGCTTTAAGAGGGAACAATAACACCTCAGAGAAGTTAGATAAATGGTAGTAACAACCACAGCCATGATGTGGCACAGCGCAGGTGTTAACTGGAGTCTGTCCGACTGTGCCACCTCTGTTGTGGGCTGGGGCGGATGTGTTGAGAATTTAGGCGCTGCCAGGAACTTCCTTCTTTTCTCTTCTTTCCCTTGACTGGCTTCTTGCTCTTCCTGTCCCAGAGATGGATCTTGTCTGTCCTTTCTAGAAGCTAGCTCCTTTACCATTTGCAAGCAGCTGGGTTTATGTGAGACCTGTAAAGGGAAGAGACTTCAGTTTCTGGTGATGGAGTGACACTTCTTTATCGATTGCTGGCTGTTGCAATTCACAAGCAGCTTACGGGAACAAGGGGTTTTCATTCTCGCTCACAATTGACCAGTTACAGTTCTTGGTCCAACTTGGCAGGGGAGTCCTTAGCAACACCAGGAGCTGAAGGAACTCCACAGGGATTGCTGAGAGAGGGGCAAACCCCACTGACCAGACAGCAAGACTTCCAAAGAATGCTCAGGGATGTTGACTTACTGAACCAGCTCCTCCGTCTTACCCACCTGCCTAGGGAATGTCCCACCTGCTCTGGGCTAGAGCTTCCCCTGTCACTCACACAACCTCCTGCAGGCGTGCTCAGGGCTTACCTCGACTACCAGTTGTTCTTAGATGTGCCCAGAATTCAGTCTTCAGTTGTCAGATTGACACCCGTGTATCTAACACACACATGGGCCATTTGGGGAGGGCCTGTGTCTGGCCTGAACCTAAACCCCGTGGCGGTGACCCTGTGCAAGGAATCGCCTGGGTCTTGCCTGTTCAGCAGGGTTCATACATGCAGCTGCCGACAGTTGTTCCAGCTTAGGCTCAGTTGCTTCACAGGCACGGGGCTCCTTCTGCCCCTGTTCCTGATTTGTTCCTCTATCCTGTCCTCTGATCAGCTGCAAGTATCTCAGTGTCCTTTCTGTGGTGGCGTTCACCTTGTCGTGATACCATCATCACACAGTACTTTCTAGGCCTTGTGTTAGCAGGAGCTGCCACCTTAGCCACTGTCATGGAGATGACAGCACCCCAGAGGCTGCCAGCGCGGCGAAGGCGAAGTGTGCATAGACCTCACCCTGCCATGTGTTCGAGTCACCGAGGGGGAGCCTGTTTCTTGGGGTCTAAAGCATACCTGCTCTGCAGGGCCAAATGCAGATTTGTGTTTAGCATACTGCCCAAGGCCACCATCACTGTGGGAATGTTGTCTGCACCCTCTGTGTCTCCTTCTCTGGGCTGACTGGTGCTCCCCTTACAGTTTGCATACTGCCCTGTTGGTGCTTCTGGTGTCTGTGCTGGTCAGTCTCACGTGACTGCTGGAGAAGGGCAGAGCCGTCTGGGAAATCAGGGTAACACTATGATTTCACCTCTTCACCTTTGGGATGCCCCTGGCACATTGTTTCTGGAGATTGGCACTGGCTTGTTCCACATGTCTGATGAGCCCTGCTGCAAACGGTGAAACAGATAAGACAAGGAAGACAGGGCACACCCTGCTGTCAGATGGCACATTGCCTCTAGACTGGGTCTAATGAGAAATAATATATTGGATCTTTTTCCTGGTTCCTAGCAACAAGGTTCTAACATCCTTGCTTTGGGATGAAAGAACAACATAGATTATTCATGATAAGCCCTTGCAGTCATAGCTGAGTGTGTGCTGTGGGGTGACTGACAACAAGGACTGAGCACCAACCATGAGGTGAGAGGGTCAGCACTTAGCCCTTTGTCCTACTGTCATCTTCTGCTAGAGGCTGAATTTGATCACTAGTGCTTGAATAACCAATGATTCAATCACACTTGCTTGTGTAGTGGATCTTCCACAGCAAAGCCTAAAGTTAGGTCCTTGGAGGGTTCCTGGGTGGTGTGTGCATGAAGTGCACCCTCCGAAGAAGGCAGGGAGGGTCTGCGTATCCTCCACCCTCCTGAGCCTGGCCCAGTGCACCCTTCATCTGCCGTTCCTGACTTCAATGCTCTGTGATAAAGCAGTAGGCTCTGAGCCCCAGTTCTGTGAGCCATTCTGGCATCCTTTCAGATCTGAAGAAGGGGCTGTCATCACTCCTGTTCCACAGCTGGTCTGTCAGAAGGAAAGCGTGAGCTTTTGATTGACATCTGGAATGCATGGGGTCTTGTGGTACTGAGCTCTTGACTTGTGGGATTCCATGCTAGTTCTAAGTATGTAGTACTTATAGAATACCCCCTGGGAGGCCACAGAAACTTACAGGATTGCGTAGAAAAAGTCCATATATTTATGCCTGAAGTGTTGTAAGAAGAGAAAAAAAAGGACACGGTTCCTGAAAGCAGGGGTCGCCCCGCGGTGGGCTCTTTGCGATGGGATCTCAAATCTGGACTTAGGGAACATGGCTATTAGCGGCCAGAAGGGGCTCAGCTAGAGACCTCCTGGCTTCCCTGGTGTGGTTGGGTTTCCCGTGTTCGCAGAGCAGGGAGGAGCTTCCTGACGCCTGCGACAGGTGTCTCTTTCACACCATGATGCGTCACGGGTGGCTCTGTCACCGGGCTGACGAGGGCCTGTTTTTACCTAAGTGTCCCTCAACCCGGCAGGCATGAGCTCATCCGCTCGGCCCACAGCAGGTTCCCCAATCTCACGGCCCCTGCTCCCCAGGCTGCGACGAGGATTCACCATCGGCTCCCACGGCTCCCCCCAGCTTTCGTGTGTGCCAACATGAAATCATACTGGGCAGAGGCCCAAGTTCTTCTAAGGCCTTTTCATGGCATGAGGTGTATCGCAACCCCTCAGGCCTTGGCGCTCCTCCACTGCCCCTGCCAACCTTCACACTGGTCTAAACGGGGTCAGACACAGTTCAGCAGGTGGACTCGGGCTGCCGAGAGAGGCGCTTTTTCTTTAAAAGGCTGTGTTGTGGGTGAGCTGAGGCCCTTGATTTGCTCTGCACTGGTATCAAGACCCTGAGACGCAGTGGTTCCAATTCCCATGCTCTTCTCCATCTCGCGGGTCCAGCCTGAGGTGTTCTGTGCAAGGTCCTGACTCATCCCGAGCAGCTGGACCTTCCCGTATTCTCAGTCATCTTGACCTGGCCAGCACAGCCTGCCTCTACACGCCTCGCTGCCTCACCCAGCTGTCTGGAAGAGCATCCTCCTCCTTATCTTCTGAGAAAGCTCCTACTCATCCCTCAAGACTCGGGACGCCCTGTGCTCCCTCTGTGGATCCACCTCAGCGTGTGTCATAATTCGCTCCTGTGCTTGGATTCTCTATGCCCCCGCGTGGCCCAGGAGAGCAGGGGCTGGTTCTGATGTGTCGACACCTCCCCAGTGCCAGGCACTGCAGGAGTTCCTGGACCCGTTTGTGTGTTCACAAATATTTACTTACCAGTTGTCTGATGTCAAGCCCCTCTTCTAGACACTGAGCCCACCGGGGTGAAAAGGTCAGGGGGCTCCCTTCTCCTCGAAGGTTGACAAGATAGGAAGCGCCCGCAGGGATGGATGAGCTACTTGAGGGCATCGCTGTGCTTCGCTGAGGGGCGTCTGGGGAAGTCCTCTCTGAGGGCTGCTTTGAAGCCGAAACCCTCCTTGCAGAAAACTGGGGAGTCAGCTCAGGCTGGGGGGCTGGAAGGTGGCAGCACACGAAGTGGTCTTGGTGCTTTTGGGGCGCAGGCCTGAGGCCAGCGTGGCTGAAGGATGAAGGCCACGGGAAGACCGGGTGGAGTCAGCCTGGTGGTAGTTTCCTAGGACACGGGAAGGAGCTGAGATTCGATTTTCCTTCCCAGGAGCACTGGGACATTTTTGGAAGGAAAGGTTTTGAATTTCCAAAGTCCCTGTTGCGAAAAGAATGGGAATCTGCCAGTGTGGACCTGCTTCAACTCCTTCCCTGTCTCTTATGTCCTGACCCCCGCGTGTTTCCCTTCAGACCCCAACAGTTCCACGCTGTGTCTTCTGAGACCGTCTGGGCCACTGTTCCATCGCAGGGCAGTTCTGATCCTGCTCCAGCCTGTGGCTGCAGTTGGAGCCAGAGGTGCAGCGAAGGCCCCGAGGCCCTCCACGGCGGGCTGTGCTCGTTCTGTGAGCCAAGTCCTCGGCGCCTAACAGCAGCTCTTCCCACCAGGGTCCTGCGTCTGAGCCCTCCTTGGTCTTTGTCCCACCACAGGCAGGGGGGCTGCTACCCACCTTCGTCTTGTCCTTCTGCAGGGGAGCCAGGCTCCTGAACTCGGCTGAGTTCTCGCTCACTGGGTCACCCCATTTCAGAAACTGTCCCCTCACTTAAAAAAGCGAACTTAACCACTACGTGTGAGGGGATGTACTTAGTTCTCTGTATGCCACCTTGGCGACCTACGGATCATGACATCCTGTGGATTAGATGCTGCTGTCCCCACTTTTACACAAGAGAAAGCCGAGCTCTCAGATCACATGGCACGTGGCGGAGCTGGGTTTGGACTCTTTCCAGTATGGTTCTTTGAGACCTTTGTCTGCACCATTTCCAAGGCCACTCCTGTGCGGCGCTCAGTTTCCTGTCTTCTCTCAGATGGCTTCACAGGAAAAGCGAGCAAAGACCCTCAGAGGCTGGGCTCCAGCTTCCGTGAGGGAGACTGGCTTCAGTCCTGGAAAGCGTCCATGCCCGCTAGGCCCACAGGAGGAGGTTTTGCTGAGTAAGCAAACAGTGACTCCTGCTCGCAGTTTATAGATGTGAGCTAAGTGTCCTCAGGATGACCAGCGATGTCGTGAGACCTTCCCTGCCGTCCAGGGAGGAGGACATAGGCAACACACAGGAGGAAGCTTCGAGAAACAAGTTTAACTTCAACATCTAAGAGGCAGAGTTGTCCAGAGATAGAAGCAATTCCTGTCCTTGACCCGTGTGTGTATATGAGTGTGTGTGAGTGTGGTGTTTGTGTTGTGTGTGTATGTATATGTATGTATGTGTATATGTGTGTGGGATGTGTGTGTGTGTATATTTGTGTGTGTGTTTATGTGTGTGGTGTGTGTATGTGTGTGTGGTGTGTGTATACATGTGTGTGTGTATATATGTGTATATGTGTGTATGTATATGTGTAGTCTGTGTATGTGTGTGATATGTGTATGTGTGTGATAGGTGTGGTGTGTGTGTATATTTGTGTGTGTATATGTGTGTGGTGTGTGTATGTGTGTGTATATGTGTGTGGTGTGTGTGTGTGGTGTGTATGTATGTGGTTATATTTGTATGTGTGATGTGTGTGGTGTATGTGTGTATATTTGTGTGTGTATATATGTGTGTGGCGTGTGTATATATGTATATATGTGTGTATGTGTGTGGTGTGTGTGTATGTATGTGTGTATATGTGTGTAGTGTATGTGTGGTGTATGTGTGTGTGGTATATGTGTGTTGTTTATGTATGTGTATATGTGTGTGTGTACGTGGGTGTGGTGTGTGTATGTGTGTATATTTGTATGTGTGTATGTATGTGGTGTGTGTGTATGTATGCCTGTATATGTGTGTATATATGTGGTGTGTGTGTGTGGTGTGTGTATGTATGCATGTATATGTGTGTATATATATGTGTGGTGTGTGTGTGTATGCATGTATATGTGTGTGTATATATATGTGGTGTGTGTGTATGTATGCATATATATGTGTATATATATGTGGTGTGTGTGTGTGTGTGGTGTGTGTGTATGTATGCATGTATATGTGTGTGTATATATATATGTGGTGTGTGTGTATGTATGCATGTATATGTGTGTATATATACGTGTGGAGTGTGCGCGTGCGCGCGCGTGTTCCTCATTGCTACTGCTGGGCCTGAGAAGGGAGCTCGTGCTTTAGAAGGTGGCTGGGCGTCCAGAGAGCTAGGGATTCACAGCTTTGGGATTCAGGTTTGAATGATGCCAGGCGGAGCGCAGTGAAGTCTCAGCCCTCTAGACAGTGTTCTGTCCCTGAGTTTGGGTCTGGGTCACACTGGCTGTCTGGGGAAGAGAAAGTGAAAGTGGCTGCTGAGTCCTCTCAGGCAGGATCACCCCCAGAGGGGAAGCATCATGGTGGGTGTAGGACACGTGTGACCCTCAGAGGGTGGAGCCTTCCCCAGCCCTGGCTGGAGCTTCCGCAGGCTTGGACCATCACGGTGAGGTGCGACACCTGTGTCCTGCTGCCACTGCAGCCTGTGGGCAGCTCTTCATTACAGAGCTGAAAGCTGGCGATTCACGGAAAAAGAGCCGCTGGCCGGGAGGGAGCGACTCCTGGGAAGTCAGAGACTGAGCAGCCACCATGAGGATTCGGTTTTCATTCTTTTTTTTTTTTTTTTTTTTTTTTTTAGTTGTTTTATTATTATTATTATTATTTTTTTTATTAAAAATTTAATTATACATTTTAAAATTTTTTACCAGTTCCCTCCCTCCCCCCTCCCTTTCCCCCAGTGTCTCCCCCCCAATTCCCAGAGAGTCCTTTATTGTGTGCGCCTAACTCTCCACTGGGTCCTCCTCTCCGATGACATATAAGTGGACCAAGTTCTCGCTTTATACTCAGGCCGACCTCGAACTTGCTGTCCTCCTGCCTTGGTCTTCCCAGCATTGGGACTCCAGGTCTAAGCCACTGCTCCTGGCCCTGGAAAGCATGCTTCTTACTAGTTTTACATTTGTGTGTGCGTGTGTGTGTGCGTGCGTGTATGTGTGCGCGTATGTGTGCATGCGTGTGTGCGTGTATGTGTGCATGCGTGTGTTTTTATGTGTGTGTGCATGTGTGTGTGTTTATGTGTGTTTGTGTGTATTTATGTGTGTGTGTGCCACTGCACACGTGTAGAGATGAGGGAAGGACCTGCGGGCGTCAGTTCTCAAACCTACTTCGTGGAATCTAGGGACTGAACTTATATCAGCAGGCTTAGCTGCAATCGCCTTCACCTCACAGAAGCATCTTGCCAGCCCTGGCAAAGATTCTTCATGAAAGTACATTGTGTTTGGAGTTTATCACACTGTGTTGTACTTGAAACATCCGGGAAGAGGCTAGTTCTCATTCAGGGCGACTTTCCTTTACCTTTGCTTTGGTGAGGATACTCACACTCAACAGGTTGCATTAAATATACGTAGTTCTTTGTTTATTAGTTATGTTTCAATAACTAATGACGGATCTAAAGGTCATAGGTCATAGTATAGATCCTCTGTAAAACTTCCCCTTGTTCTGTCTTTGAATTGGCAGTGGCAGCAGGAGGAGACTAAGCAGCCAGAAGGAGCCATGGCTTCCGATGCGAGTCATGCGCTGGAAGCCGCCCTGGAGCAGATGGACGGTATCATTGCAGGTATGCTCAGGGCCTGCGGCCTGTTTGCCATGTCTGCAGAAACCCTGTCCTCCCCTGTAACCTTTTGTTGCGAAAGAGAAGCTCTTTGTCAGATTTGTTTTTAAATAGTCTCATGGTACGTGCCCCCTTTTCTTTCTCTCACTGTCGTATGCATGCACTTAAAGAGCCCTCTTTTTATTCTTTTGGAGGTACATACGTGAATATAGTGAATTATGGTATTTTCACCTTTGAATCCCCAACCCCATCCTCTCTCCTCTCCCTTTCTTTCCCTCCCTGCCAGACTCCCTCCTGCTTTCAAGTCTTTTCACATGTGTGGCCCACTGGGGTTTCATCTGCCGTTGATGACTTCTGCCTGCGTACTCGCCGGAGGGTGAATCACGTACCAGTGGGTGTCCCACCGAGGAAAGCATCTTCCATTTCCTCCCCATCAGCATTAGTCCTCATCTCAGGGAGGCGTGGAGCCTCTTGATCTTTCCCCTTCCATGGTGAAATCTTACAGAGCTCTCTGATATCTGTCTGTTTCGATGGTTTAGGGTTCTCTGCTGAGGCAGATTGATTATACCCATGCGTGTATAGACCTCTGTCATGGTGTGCATCCTGGCTGTGAGGCACTTTGGGTGCAGTGAGATTGATCCTGTTGTACGTTTTTCAGAGCACATCGTGGCTTATGACAGCCAAACTGAAACTTGAAATTGAGTCAGCTTTGTTGCCTAATCAGTGCTGGTCACTCCCCTTGCTGTCATCTTGTGAGTGTTTAGGAGACGGGACAGTTTCGTATTGATTCGCTCCTGCTTACGAGTGTTCTTCATTCTTTGCTGGGTATTCCGTTCTAATATCTGCACCCACCAGTGGGGGCTTGCATTAGGACGGATCCAGTGTAATTGCTGTTGATACTTGGGGGGTGCCCAGTGCTGTTCTAATTTCTCTAGGGGATCAGTGTGGAAGCTGCATTGATTATAACAAGCCTGTTGTTGGTAGTTTTACCAAAGGGTCCCAGGTCTTCTTCCCTGTTCGGGGGCCTTCTGTGCAGACAACGTAGAGCTGTGGTTAGCTGGGGAGATGGGGGAGGAAGATGAGAGGTCAAGTGGAGCTTGACTGCAGGAAGTGCTCAGGATACCTGATACCGCCCCTTTCCGCTTGGCCTTTCCTCGTCCTTGCAGAAAAGCGTCTGAATCCTGGAGCATTCTGGGACTGGAGCGCAGGGCAAGGGAAGCTGTTTGTGTCCCCGGCGCCTCGTATTACAGGTCGCAGTAACTCAGCCAAGTGGTGGCATCTGGCAGGCTCTTGATTTCTCAGTGACCAGAAGTGCACTCGGGACACTTCAGTGTGTCCGCAGATGGGGCTGTCTTGTTGGAAGTTAGGGTCGTGGATAGGCTGCTGAGATGGCACCGTCAAGAGAGTGGATTTCCTCGCAGCATCCTTACGGAGCCGGACCTGGCAGCTCCTGTGCGCAGTGAGAAAAGGGCCACAGGTTCCACTCCGGCTAAGGACTCAGAGCTTCTTTTTTAAGTTTTTACTCACATATATTAATTATATATAATAATGAATTTCATTACAACAGCTCCCTACACATACATAATGAATATTTTGATCATATTCATCCCATTACTTTCTCTGGTCTTCTCCCATTCCTTCTGAGTTCCTCCCTTTTCCCAGCTACTCCCCCTTGTAGTACACTTTTGTGTCTGGTGTTTTTGGTGACCCAGTACATTTCATTAGGGTTCCAGGAACATGGGTAAGGGATTGCTTTCAGGCTTATGGTGCTTTATGGTAGGTATACCACTAAGAAAATGTCTCTCTCAACAGCCATTAACCAACTCTAAACACTTGAGCCCCTCCCTGAAAACACATGAACTGTCCGTACATGCTCAGAAGTAATGTCCTCTCTTCCGCGGTCTCCTGCAGGGGGTCACAGCTAGTGATATCAGGAGTCCGGTGGGCACTCGTCCTTTTCCTCTGGTTCTTACATTCTTTCTGCCTCTTTTCCTTCACTATTTCCTGAGCTTTGGCAGGAGTGATATCAATGTCCCATTTACACTGAGCATTCAACAGTCACTTATTCTCATGGTTTTGACCCGTTGCGAATGGTCTGTATTATTGTTGCCCATTGCAGAAAGCAGCTTCTGTGACCGTAGCTGACAGCTGCACTCTTCTATGGAAGTAATCGTCACTATTAGAGGGCAGTCTGACAGGCACATTGTGTCCATTTAGCAGGATAATGGCAGTTGCTTCCCGCTAGTACCTATAATCTCTCCAGCTGTGGGCTTCTGCCCGTGAATCCCCTCCCATGAAGCAGGCCTTAAATCCAATCAGGAAGTGGCTGGTTACTCTAAATAGCCTTGGTACAGTTGTACCATTGGCCTGTCTTGCCTGGCAGGTGGCTAATATTGTGCTTGGGATTCAAAGCTGAGCGAAATGGATGCTGCCAGTTCTCCCGCAGCAGCCAGTGTAGCACCTTCTGAAGCCGCGAGGGCCAGCTAAGAGGAAGGACTTCCAGCTCGCTTCCACCTTGATTTCTCTAAGTCCTGTCACCACAGCTTGTGGTGTCTTCAGTTCTAGGACTTACAATCCAGTTTTGGGAGACAATCAAATGAGTGACAGTGGCCTGGGTTCTTTTGTAGGCCCTTGGGGGCTTCCCTGTCCAGCAGCTGTAGGGAGGTGGTCCATTCTTGGCAAGGACCAGCACTTGTGAGTCCCGTGTTGTTGACCGAGCAGGGCTCTTAGATGGCTGTGAGGGATGAATGAGGTCATTACCTTTTTTTCTCCACTATAGTGACTATATGTTACATTTCTAAGCTTTCTGTTTGCTTCCACAGATTTATTTGTGGGGTCAGTATTGAAGTATGCTAATTACTATAGAGTTATAGTAGTTCTGCAATCAGATCATGTTGTATTAGTCTTCCAACCTTGTTCTTCCTCAACACGTGTTATCTGACTTGGGTCTTTATCTCTCTCTCCTTTCTTTCTCCATATTTTTTCCTCCATAAAAGCTTCAAAGTCAATTTGTCTCTAATCAGAAAAAAACTTGCTGGAATTATGATGGGTTGTGTTGAGCATATATATTACATTGGATATATGTGTGTGTGTGTGTGTGTATATATATATATGTATACATATATACATATATACACACTCAATGACAAAGTGCTTGCCTAAGCATGTACAAGATCCTGGATTCAATCCCTAGTGTGCGCGAGTGTGCACACATACATACACAAAAGGAGACACTTCTAGATCATATTGGGGAAAAGTGATGTTTTGACCGTATTGACTGTTTGAGGGATGGATGGGACTCCTCCTGCAGAGAGCAGCCTCGTGTGGGGCTGGTGCTTCTTCCTGCTTCCTGATCCTCCATGTGGCCATTTGCAAAACGACAGAGCTTCTGAGACGGTCCTCTCGGTCCCTGCAGAAGATGATGTAACTGGATCCTCAAGGCCTTGCCAGGGTTCAGGGTCTGCAGGGATAGGTGTGGAGGGAGGGGGCTTAGGTGTGTTGCTTGCAGGAATCTGGGAGATATGTCTTCCTGACCTTCCAGAGCAAAATGCTCCTCCTCCTCTTTCTCCAGCCCCTCGCCCTGGGAGGGGCCACATGGACAGGCGCCCTGGGCTCCTTCGTATGGAGTGACAGTGAGTGAGGGTCTCTAAGCAGTCTTTGCAGAGAGGAATCCCTGTACACAGATGGCTCATCCAATCCTAGCTTTGTAACAAGCTGTTTTCATGATTTGAATGTTAGTTGCCTATATATAAATGGAGATAATTAATACCCAACACTGGAGGTGTTCAGATTAGTGCTAGGAACGTGCTGGACATTATTAAAAGGTTGGTTCTTTTGCTTTTTTTTAATTTTTTTTTTGGTCCCTGTAGCCCAGGCTGTCTCGGTCTTCACTACAGCCCAGGCTGTCCTTAATCTCATGGTGATCCTCCTGTTTTAGCCTCCTATGTGCTGGGAATACAAATGAAAGTCACTATACTTGGCTAACATGTTAGATCTTGATAAATTGAGGGTCAGAAACTCTTTATCACATTGACTCTTGAAACTCCTCCAGCAAACACAGCAGACTTCTCCTTTATTAAGCTCCTATATCATCCATCTGAGTTCTGTGGTTTCTGTTGTATAATCATGCACATTTGCTCTTGGGCCTGCACAGAGTCTACAAGATATTAACACATCATCTCTGTTCCCCTCCTCCCCACTTGAAGACTATCTTGTCCCTCAGAGCAACAGAGTAAGCCTAAGCGTGTAAACGAAGTCACATCCCTCTTTATCCCAAAATTCCCCAGTGCCGTCCCACTTCAGGATAGCATCGGAAGCTCCCCCGTGCCAGACGTCCTGATGCGGCCTTTTCTGCCGTGATGGCATCACTTTCCTTCCCCCTGGCTTACTGCACTTTAAAGCCGTGAGCCCTGGGAAGCTGGCCTCCAGGTCTGCTCAGACTTCCGCTGAAATGCCACTGTATCTGAAGCCTCCCTGACTCCGCCCTCCAACCCTCCATCACTCTGTCCTCATAACTTGCTGATATTTCCTGTGTGTGCATGTGTGTGTGTGTGCATGCGCACGCGTGTAGGTGCACATGCATGTGTTGTGTGTGCGCAGGTGCATGTGTGTGTGTGTGTAGGTGCATATGCATATGTGTGTGTGTGCGTGCGCATACACGCATGTATGTATGTGGAGGCAAGAGGACAATCCTGAGTGTGGTTCCTCAGACACCTTGTTTTTGCAGACAGGGTCTCCCACTTGGCCAGGAACTGGCCTGTTCATTTAGACCAGCTGGCTTGTGAACCCAGGGATCTTCTCTCTGCCTCCTCAGGGCTGGGCTTGCAGGTGTGCTGCCACATCCAGCTTTTGACCTGACCTCTGGGGATGGACTCAGGCCTTTGTGCTTATGGAACAAGCGCTCCATTCTCTGTGCTCTCTCTCCAGCCCTGTTTACATTTCATCGCTTGGCCTATTATATTCATATTGGCCCCTTTTATTTTGTTTTCTGCCCCCCCCCGAATCCTGCAATACCAGAATGTCACTTCACTTCCATGAAGATGGAGACCCTACCCCAACATCTCTAGTGCCCCGATTTGCCTGCAGCACATGCTAGGTATTTACTAAATATTTGTCATGTCCACATCGATTAATTTTGTGAATAGATATCCTTTCATTGGTCAGAAGGCAGATACTGGTTCTTGCACGGATCTCCTGACTGAGTTTCATTGGTTCTGGCCTATGTGTATTTCTTTTGGCTAGATCAAGTCACCAATTATTTCTGAAGACTCAGTAGTTGGTACATCCTGTGACCCGTCTCCCAAGCCGTAACTAGCCCACAGAGGCACGTGTCCGGTCTCTGCTAGCCCTGATGGAAGCAATGATGATGCTAGTGAAAGGAATGCCTTTCCTCAGGACACTTTTCCTTGAGATTTCTGGCACCATCTTTATTCTCAAGAAGACTCCGTAACACTGAACCAAAGAACTGGGGAACTTTGGTGATTCTTAGTGTGGTCTACAGAGTTATACTGTTGAAATTTGAATTTCAGTTCAGTCACTTACTGCTACTGTGGTGTCTTCATTCCTCTGAGTCTTAGTTTCCATGGCAACGAGACAGCAGGGATGACACTACCTGTCTCATATATTGTGAGAATCAAGGTAATGCCAATAAGGTAGTTAGTGCCCAGCACTTAGTAAGTGCTCGGTTGATCTAAGAGCCTTTGGTGTAGTTGATTTTAATGTTGACATGATTTCCACTACTCAGTGGCACAGTGCTGTTCCAAGACAGATTCAGGGCCATCTGAGTTACTTCCAGGTTCCTTTTATGCCTGGTCGTTGTGTGTGGATGCGTGGACTACGCAGAGGAAAGGGGAGCTGACCAGAAGGACACCATTACACTCCTGCTCAGTTACCTGTTAGCCGGAGGGGCTTTATTTGCATCTCTAGTGCACGTTATTTCCAAGCAAGAGTTCCTTTGCTTAAAGAGTGACATAGCTAAAAGAAAGATGAGATCGTGTCACTCGCTGTATTGCGACCTATGGATTCTACCTAAACAATATTTTCGTGGAAACAATGAATCTTCCTCTATGACATTTTTAATTTAATTTTTTTTTTTTTTTGAGACACATCCCACTGTGTAGACCAGGTAGGCCTTTAGCTGCAGAGTGCTGGAGTTACAGAAGATGTGCCCCGTATGTTGGGCCCATCTTTACTTTATATTCTGTTATGCATTTGAGGTTGAATGGTGTGACACGGTGCCACCACCAAAGCACAAATGCCTTCACATCTGTTCAAGTACTCCAGAAGTACCCGGGGGCTGTAGCTCTTTCTGGAAATGAACTTGCCATTTATTTCAGTGGGAGAAATGTTTATAGGCATCTGTATCCCCAAAACAGTAGTCACTTAACACAAAATCGATGTATCATAGATTCCTATTAAGACGGGTTGAGATCCTTTAATAATTATTATTCATTATTAAAATCCTACCACCATCATAGCTGGAATTTTACCTTTATAATGGCAAAGTTACTATTCACTTTCCAAAACTTTTTCCAAGACAAGAGTCTGCCTTGGGGATATTTGTCAGTGTTGATAGAGTAACTTTTAGTGCAAAAAAACCGGTGTCTTTTTCTCCTCTCCCCAACGAATGCAGACGCTGCAGACGATTCTTGCTTCTGTTTATGATGGACGGCAGTTGGGGTCATTGCGCCCTGGTATCCAGGTGGCAGAAACGCCCGTGAGCCAAGGCGCACTGACCCTCACTCATCTCAAAGTGCTCTGTGGTTGGGGGCTGGGGAGAGAGTGATTAGTTCTTGTAAAAGGGAAGAAAAATGCCCATAACCAGAAATGGAACTGTTAGTCAGACGAGCCTGAGGTCTTCCGACCTGAATGGGCGCACCCTGGGTGTGACCGTATTTGGTTGGGACACCAGGTGTTTAGAGGAGGAAGTTGGGAGGAGGTGACTATATTAGGACGAGCCTTGATAATGATTTGTCCTAATACAAAAGATCATTGTTGTGACTTCCAGTCTTCCTCCTCGTGAGTCCCTTGAGTCCATCTGCAGATAATAATATAATTGAATTACACTGTGGACAGTTGAAGTCGAGCCATATATTGCTTTTTACAGTCTGTTGGATAGCACAGAGCAGCTGACACGGACCCTAAGTTTACATAGGGCTTACTGTGTGGAATAAGAGGTTCAGTAACCGCTGTCAGGCTTCCTCTGGCGTGGAATCAACGCCCGTGGCCAGCACACAGAGGGTCACTTACTCCTCTTTGTGGCGGCAGGAGGTTACTTGTGCAGTTATCTAGAAACCGTACTCACTGAGGAGGGACAGTTATAAAGGAGTCTGTCTTATGACAGCTGAGGAGGATGGGGTAGAGAGGTAGCTCAGTGGATAACGCTGCTTGCTGCGTAAGCATGAGGCCCGAGTTCACATCCCAGCACCCACATAAGGAAAGCTGGGAGTGGCCGTGATCATTTCTAACCTCAGGGCTGTGAGAATGTGGAGACAGTAGGATTGCTGGGACTTTCTGGCAGGCAGGTGTAGTTCAAGTCCAGTAAGAGCCCTCCTCTCAAAGGACAGAAGGCGATAGAGTGGTAGAGCAGGACACATGGTGTCCTCCTCTGGCCTCTGTAAGCACGTGCACATGTGTGAGTATCCGTATACACACATATCGCATGCGCACCTCTGGCTCTCTCTTCCAGACACACAGACACATAAACACACAGACACAGGCACATACACATACAGATATACACACACAGACACACATACACATATAGATACCCCCCCCACACACAAACACAGAGTGTGATTAGTATCCGGTGTGGAAAAAGTCCCGATCAGCTGTGATGTCCCTGGCTGAGTCAGGGCCACGGACTCCCTGAGGTCACCAGGACGGAGCACCTCACCTTGCCTGCTCCCTACTCCGGGTTCATGTTGAGCGCATTGGAAGCCGCCTGTGGCAGCCCATGTCTGTTAAGCTTAGCACTCAGGAGTTGAAGATTGTGAGTTTGGGGCCAGCCAGGCCATATAGTGTGATGAACGAACGAACTAATGAACCGACGAATGAATAGATCCATGGTTAAGGTATTTTTGAGCATCAGAGTGATGTTAGAGGGGAGATGTTAAGGGCTGCCTTGATGTAAAGAGGTCAGGACAGACCAGTGTGGTACCTGCTGTTGTAATTGTGCCCTTGGCAGTGCCCACGTCCCCCTCCATTTCCTGCAAACCCATTTTCTATTTTCTGAGAGAGTTAAGTAAGTCTGGGACTTTTTGTTCTTTAAACACTCACATAGATGTAGGAATAAAAACTGACCTATTGTGTACCTGTTAGAGGGTTTTCTTTTTGTTTAAGATCCGTTGCACTTGTGGGTTGGCAAGATAGCTCAGCAAGTAAAGGGTGCCTGCATGCCGGTGACCTGGGTTTGATTCCTACAACCCACATGGTGAAGGCAAGAACCAACTTCTGAAAGCTGTCCTCTGACTTCATGGGAGCGTCTCTTCCTGCATGCTCTGCTTCTCGTAAATGAATAAATAACAAAAAACAAATAAATATTTTAAAAAGATCTATTGTATTTGTTATGTCTCTGTTTTCAATCTTAATATAGTTTGTGCCTTTTCTCTATTTTGGTCAGTTGTGCCAAAGGTAATCTTTTTCACTTTCATCTGTGTGTGTGTGTGTGTGTGTGTGTGTGTGTGTGTGTGTGTGTGTGTGTGCGTGCATGCGTGCGTGGGCACTCAAGCACACCTGTGGAGGTCTAAGGATGACTTCAGGAATTACCCTACATTGCTCTAACTCCTTATTGCTTTATTCTAGAGTTCTCTAGGGTTTACTTTCCTGGGCCAGAATTACAGGCCAGTGCCATTTCTGTCCAGTATTTGTACGTGGAATCTGAGGGTCTGAATGCTTTTTTGCATTTGTGGCAAAGGCTTTATTTCGATCCCTGAGCCATCTCCTCATCCTTTTCCAATGATTTCCAAAGAACTATCTTTTGGCTTTATGAATTAGTTGCCGTTGTACGGGTTTGTATGGATGGCTGCACGATGTCTATGTTGAGATCAAACCTAAGGTTTCTTGCATGCTAGACTAGCACTTTATCAGCTGAACCGTATCCCTAACCTTAGGATGAGGTTTAACACATAAACTTCTGAAATACATTAAACTATAGACTGTCCCCCAGCAGTTCTTCATTTGTGTTGGGACTTCCTAAATGGCTTGGCGCATGCTCAGTGTTGGAGAGATGCGACGCACAGGGAGTTGCTGTCCACCTGTCCTCCATGACTCTGATAAGCTGTCACCTGGGTCTGTCTTGGATCCTGTCTGCTTGGATTTATCATTCTCCAAAGCTTATCATTTCACTCGTGTGATTTGGTTTCAATAATTTTCATTTAGACTTCATGCATTTGAGTTCACCAGTGATACCATTTTCTCTTGTGGTGCTCAGGGTGGCTAAATGGCACACTTCTGGGCCGGGCAGGGAGGCCCCGTCTACTTTCTGATGTGACGCTGTCCTGATGGGCTCTCCCCCCAAAGTGAGTTCTTCCTCTTTCCTTTGCGCAGCAGGCTCGTCTGTTCGGTTAGAATGACAATTCATTTGACAGAATTAGCCATGAAGCATCTGCGCTGACGCCTTCCCTGTCAAGAAGTTTAAACCAGCGGCTGTTTCTTTGGGACGGGAATCCTCGGGGTTTTTGGTCTCTTGCTTCAGCCAGTGATTTCTTCTGTGGCTGTTTTTAGAAGTTCGATCAAAGTTACCTGTCATGGTTTGAGGTGAGCTGTCCCATAGGCTCATGGGTTTGGGAAAGCCAAGGCACCTTTAGGAGGTGGAGCCTTGCTGGAGGAAGGTACGTGACAGGGGTGGGCCTTGAGGTTGGTCAGCCCTGCCCTGAGTGAGTGAGTGAATCTGCTCTTGGATGCCGCAGCTCTCAGCCTCCGAGGTGTTTGCAGCGACTTAGCCCCCTCCAGCTCCTGCCACCAGCCTTTCCTGCCATGAAGGACCTCATCTCCCTTCTGAAACCCGAAGCCGAATGAATCTCCCTTTCTCCCATTAAGTTGCTTGACTTTGAGTGGTGTCTCCCAGCAGCAGAGAGAGTAATGGGTACATTTTCTATTGTGACATATGAATTCTTTGTTTTATTCTTCTGATTACTTTATAATTTAGTGAGAGTTTTTGTTTTCTTTCTCTCTCTCTGAGATGAGGTCTCCGTGTGTGGCTCAGGCCGTCCTTGAACTCACAAGTCTCATCTGTCACAGAAGAGGCCAACACTTGTAATTACTGGCATATAGTGTGTGTGTGTGTGTGTGTGTGTGTGTGTGTGTGTGTGTGTGTGTGTGTGTGTATCAGAGGGCACTGTGTGTCCCTGTGAAGGAACAAAGGCGACTTTGGGAATCATCCTGGATTGCTTTTATCTCCTTTTTGCTTTGCTCTGGGATTTCCCAGAATCTGCCCACCAGGGCCGGAAGTGCAGGCTACTACCTCAGCAGAAAGCTGTTTCTGCCTGGTGTTTTATGTGGGACCTGGGTGGAATCTGAACTCAGGGCGTTCTGCTTGAGAGACAGCGTCTTACCCCTTGAGCCATCTCTCCAGCCTCATGCTCAGTTTTTAACATGGGGTCTGGGGAGCTGAACTCAGGACCTCATGCTTGCATACCATATACCTTGCTGACTGAACCATCTTTCCAACCTCATAAAGATTTTCTTTTTGCAATCTTGTTAAAAAGTTACCTGCCTGTATCCTCCCAATGTTCATCTTTTCATGTTTTAGCAGCATGCATCCTGAGAGTAAAGGCTTGCAATAATGTCTTTGTTGTATCATAACCTCCCATGTAAGAAAAACAAGGAGAGAACATTGGGCGAGGATTAGGAATAGGAATAGGGTAAAGCATAGGGCTGTGCTTTGTGTACAGGTTGATACAAGTCTCACTCTAGTGTTAGGAGCTGGGTTTGGTTAAGGTTAGTGCTATAGCTAGGTGTAAGGCTTGGCTTGCATGGAATGATAGGTGTGGAATTTGATCTGGGACTGGGTTAGGTTTAGGATTTGGCCTATAGATAGGGTTACAATTCCTTTCTAGATGCATACTATGTTCTGGAGTAGTGTTAGAGAGAGGGAAATTCATGTTTCTCTTGGAACTACGGCTAGATTTTGGTCATAGGTCAGACTTGGTGCTAGGTCTAGGATTAGACACTGGGCTAAGTAAAGTTAGGGTTAAAAACAGGTCAATGGAAAGTGCATACTTTGTGTACAGACTGATACTAGATCTCAGGCTATGGCTGGGTCTTCAGCCTGGGTCAGTAATCTTTATTCCTGTGAGAATATTCTCAATAGACCTTGTCTTTCTTACATGGGAAGTCATTACAGCTGAGCACCAAGCTTAACCAAAACCTGACTTCTAACACTAATCTGAGACCTAGTATCAGTCTGTCAGAGAGCACAGCCCTATTCGTTGGCCTAGCCTAATCCTCACCCTAGCCCAATGTCCAATCCTAGACCTAGCTGGAAGTCTGACCCATGCCCAAGACAGAGCATAGTGCCGAAGGAAACCTTTTCACTCACCCCGACACTGGCCCAGGAAGTAGTATGCATCTATGAAGAATCGCAGTCCATCCTGCCCAGAGGAATAATTTCCAAGTTCTGAGCAACTTGTTTTATAGCTAAGTTTGTATCACCCTATGTCTTTTTGTTTATCATTATTATTATCTTTGTGATTGCGATTCTCATAGGCATTGCGATCTTCTTTCATCTTTGCCCAGATTTTCTTACTCCATCCTGATGGCCAGCTCGTTAGTCTGTGCGTATGAAATATCTCATCTTATGGTGCACACTGCTCTGTTCACGGGCAGCGCACAGGGAGAGTGAGAAGATGCTACCAGAACGTGCCTGTGAAGAGCTCTTAGAAGGAAACACGCTTAAATACCTCAAGCTTGAGTTAAAAGCATAAGCAACACATTGAAAGCAAGGCCTGCATAATTTCCCTTGGATCTCATGTTAGTTTTTTGCGTTTTCCGACAGGCTCATGAATCCTAGGGTGGTCTTGCATTCCCTAGATGACTGAGCTTGACCTTGAACTTCTGTTCTCCTGGCTCCACCTCCTGAGTGCTGGGATTCCAGGCACGTCCCATGGTGCCTGGTTTACCATGACAATATCTGAAAGGATAATACTTCTTTTTTTAATAAATCTATGTCTGAACTGGGGAGATGGCCCAGTAGTTAAAGCCTTTGCATCATAAGCAAAAAACCCTGAGTTTGGATTCCCAGATGCCATGTGAAAATGCGAGGCAGATATGGCAACGACCTGTAATTGTGACCTTGGAAGTCAGAACCTAGGAAACTCCAAAGCAAAGCAGAGGAGGAAGAGCAATTTAGGATGATTCCCAATGTCACCCTTGGCCTCCACAGGCAGACTCAAGTACCCTGTTGCATACATGTAGCACGTGCACACACACACACACACACACACACACACACACACACACACACACATTTGCATTCACAGATGCAAAAAAATTGTTTGTCTCGTAAAGGATGTTTTAATTCCCACTATTGACTCATCATACATCATTTTTGTTAGTATTCCAGTGTTGCAGTCCGCCTGCATGGTTGCTGATAAATGACCATCAGACAGCTTAAGGGAACAAGAGTTTATTCTCTCTTACGATTACTGGTTACAGATCTTAGTCCAGCTTGACGGGAGAGCTCACACCAATACCAGGGCCGAGGGAACTGGCCACACCATCACCACATAATGGCTGAGAGATGGACGATCCTTACTTGCCAGACCAGCATGTCTGGCCAAGTGAACAGAAGGATGCCAACTCTCTCAACCAGCTCTCGGTGATTTATCCAGGGCCTAATCCCACCCACCTTAGGCTGGGCCTTCCCCATCAGCTAGACAATCTCCTTCAGGTTCGCTCTGGGCTTAACTCAACCACTAATTCTCCACAAATGTGCACAGGGCTCAAACCCTCAACTGTCAATGTGACATCTGTGCTTAACTATGACATCCAGTATTACCTTAATGTCCTTAATGCATATTCCCTAAATTGCTGCTTTTTAATAGATATCATTCCTTTTGTTTAAATAGCAATTTAAACATTTTCTCCAATCACAGTTGGCTCTTTCCGCCCATGCCTTTCAATTGCTGCTGCTTTCTTCTTCCTTTTAAACTTCTTTCGGTATTAGTCAGTCAGTAGCAAATTGTAGAAGTTATCCTCTGAAAATAACCTTTCTTTTTTAATTAGTTGTTTGAAGTTATCATATAAAGTAATGGGCTTCATTGAGACCTTTTCCAGTTTCTATCGCAGTCTACTCGTGAATTGCAGCTAATCCTTAGCTCACAGGCTGGCCTGCCTGCTGGCGGCTGTTATCTTGTCATCAGAGTATTGCTGGTGAGGACTGTGGACAGTTTGACTGGATTCCTTTTCTATTTCTGTTCCCTTTAAGTTTCTTCTTCATCTTCGGAGGTCTTTGGTTTCCTGTTGTTTCCAGGGTCCTCAATTTGGTGTATTCTCCTTGGAACACGGAGTGTCTTTAGGAGCGTCTACCTTTCCCATGAAATCTGTAGCCTTGTCCTTTGGCTGCGCTTCCCCTGCGTTCTTCCTCCTGGATTCTTCCTCTTGGATTCCTGCAGGTCGCCTTGGGCCGAGTCTGTCCTGTCTGTTACTCTTTCTGTTTTTCTCCTGTCCCCCTGCAGCATCCTCTGTGAATTCTTCAGTTCTGCCTTCTTCTCCCCTTTTACCTGCTCGCTAATCTGTCCACTTAATATTTCATTCGATTGCCTATATTTGTTTTGGTCTGTGTTTGATTCTTTTTTCAAATTCCCGCATTTTCTAGGCATCCCTTTTCTCTCGTTAATGTTTCTATTTCTCTCCTATTCTCTTTAACTGTGTAAAACATCTATGCCCCGAAATCCCACCCAGTAAACACATTGGTACTTGTGATAGTAACATATATTAGTTATATGCATAATTTAAGCACTTGTGTATAGTGTGTGAAGGTATCAATTTCTTGTTCCAGTGACGTTTGTGAAGTAATTCTCATTTTGTGCGCATGCATGGACATGTGTGTGTGTGTGTGTATGTATGTGTGCGTGCATGTGTGTACACGTGCAGGCATATGTACAAAAGAGTACTTGAGTGTATGTGCCTAGGAAGACCCAAGAGTGACATTGGGAGTCTTCCTGGATTGCTCGACCTCCTCATTGCTTTGCACTGAAGTGCTCCCAGATCCTACTTTCCAGGCAGGACTTATAGAGCACTGCCATTTCCGCCAAGCGTTCTTACATGCAATCGGAGGCTCTAAGCCCAAGTCCTTTTGCTTGCAAGGCAAAGGCTTTAACAACCCTGAACATTCTCCCCAACCCTCGTGAAATGATTCTGTTCAAGCTTTTTACATGTATCTCTATTTGCCATCCCAGATAGCTGTCATTATGAAAGCTGCTTTTTTTTTTTTTTTTTTTTTTTTTTTTTTTTTTTTTAGCAATCTTGGCACTCTGGAACAATTGTGGAGCATTGGAGATGTTGATAAAAATGATAAATATTGGGAGGGGCTGGGAAAAATAATATTTATGAGTCTGAAGTGGGGCAGGGATTGCTAAGAAAGCTCATGTGGCTTTATATTTAAGTGGAGGGTTTAGAGCACTTTGTACTCATTTGTAAGTGATGTTATTTTTTAGTACTGGGGAATGATCCTATTGCCTCACATATGACGATCCAGTACTTTACCACTGAGCTATAGTGTTAGTTCTCTCTCTCTCTCTCTCTCTCTCTCTATGTGTGTGTGTGTGTGTGTGTGTGTGTGTGTGTGTGTGTGGACGTGATCCCTGCTGACCTCAGCCCCCTCTTGGGTAGCTGGCATTACTGACATGTGTCACAAAGTCTGACTTGCAAGTTGTTTAAAAAGTCACTTTAAAAAGTCTTTAAATGTGACTTTAAAAAGTCACATTGGAGGCAGAAGAACCCATGTATCCGGTAGATCACTCTTATGTCTGCATTTCTGACTTGTAGAACATAAAGACCTTGGTCGGGTGAAGTAGGCTGTGGTGTGCTGCTATAACAAATAGTCCTAAAGTACCAGTGGTTTGAAACACAAAGCTGGGTTCTTGCGCACGCTACAGATGTGTGGAGAGCTCTGGTCCACATCTCTTCACTCTGGGGCATGAACTGATTTGTCCTGCACCATTGCTAGAGGCCAGTCTTTGGGGAGTCACACATCATCACCCACACTTTCTGTCAGATGTGATATTGTCGCTTCTGGTGTTTATTGGTCAAAAGAAGTCATGCGACCATGAGTACTTCTAAGAGGGCAGAGCTATGACATTATTATGAGTTCAAGAAGCCCAAAATATTTCTGTGTAAGGCGAATATCTACCATATAAGTACTTAGGTTACTTTGAAAGTAATTGTTAAAAGGCTTTTATGGGCGGCTCGCACATCTGGTGACCTGAGTTCGACAGCTAATAGACCACATGGTTGAAGGAACGTCGTCCTCTGGGCTCGCCCGTGGACCATGGCGTTCATGTGCTTCCCTCCCCCTGTCTATTTCTCTCTCTCTCAAATAAATAAATTCTAAAAGTATTCTGTTAAAATAAAAATCTTCCTTTCATACTACATTATATACATGTGTAAAGTGAGACCCATAATTTTCTGCAGTTAATACAAACCAATAAAGTATCCTAAAAGTCATTAAAAGGTTTTTGATACGATTCTGTACTTATAGTAAGTCCATGTTGAACTTTGGGTTTGCTCAGGAAAATAAAATCCCCAGTTAGCATGCATAGGCCTCAGGGGCTGTCGTTGGTTGGGTAGTTTACTAGTGCAATAGTTTCAGCTTTGGTTTCATTTTACAACCCCTGGGAATGTTTTGATTACCCCAGATCACATCAGATCAATTAATTACAATCTGTAGGTGGGACCCCCACAGCTACAGTTTGCGAAACTCAAAGACCTTTGCGCTTGTTTGTATTCCCTAAATAGTCTTTTGTTCAAAAATGGAGTAACTAAAATCCTCAGAGAAAGAAAGTTTTTAAGCGCTTGAATCTAAGTTGAATAACTCTTTTCTGAAAAATGATTTAAGGGAAAAAAGCTTGCTTTATACCGTGTAAATCCCTTGTCTGGTTTCTGCTGTTAACCTCAAGACTGGGGTACACATCTTATTTGTCCTGTGTCCTTGTTCTGTTGTACTTGTAGTTTTTCACAGGAGTCAGCCGACAGCGTGGTGCGTGTGGATTGTGGAACTGGCCTTTGGGGAGACTGCACCTTTGCCTGTGCTTGGCCATAGATGTTGCACTTGGCCATAGATGTTGCACTTGGCTATAGATGTTGCACTTGGTCATTGATGTCTGGGCCCTTGTGTGTGCACGTGGACTGATTCCTGGTTTGGAATGGAGTTAGTAAGTGTGTGGTGGGAATGCACTTGTGTGCAGAGACCCATGGTCTGCATGGCTTTATAAAGATGCAGGACGTTTTGGGAGGGTCTCGGGATTTTCTCAGACCCTCTGCCGTTGGGACTGTCTATGACACTTTCCTGCTTTCTTTTTTTTTTTTTTTTTTTTTTTAAATTTTTTTTTTAATTGTTATATTATTTATTCAACTGTGTGTATGTGCGCGCGCGTGTCTGGTGTCTGTATGGTGTAAACACGGACGAATCGCGAACCCATGGACGCCTCACTCCTTCTGCCCAGGGATCACAGCTCCGCCCGGGACCAGAGCGCAGGCCGCCCCTTCCTGGCGTCGATACTGGGATCTGGATCCGAACTCGGACTTCCGCTTCAGCGAGGCTTACCCTGAAGCCTCCTGCTCCCACCTGCATCCTTCTGTCTGGCTCTCCGCCTCTGAGCCATTCTGGAGTTGGCTTGGATGGATTTTGCCATCCAGTTTGTTCTTTGTTTCCTATACACAAGGTTTTCATTTTCTTTTGTGCTCGGCTTTGGGGGGGGGAGTGGTCTGCATGTTTCAACTTTTCTGTTTATTCTTGTGGGCGAAGGGGACCCCTGGGGTTTGCTTTGCCGCTCATAGGAAGCTCCTTTCAGCACACATCACGTGCTTAGCGATTGTTGTGGGAATGGGCAGCTCTTCGTTTAGGCAGGGAGGGTTTGGGCCGGATGCTCTCTGTACTTTATCGTTGACGCTCTGGAATTGTCCTGTCCAGCATTCCGTGGGGACTTAGCGTGTTCAGACCCAGAGTACATGTGCAACCTAAACGGTGAGCTTGACGGTCTTCTCTCTTTTGTTTTTGTTCAACAAATCTAAAGTGTAAAAAAATCATAATAGCATAATGGAAATTCTTGTCAGCACTTAGATAACTATTCTGGGCTAGGAAGGCGGCTCAGTGGGTAAAGGTGTTTGCCATACAAGCTGGAGAATCTGAGTTTGATTCTAGGAACATTCACTACACACACGCACATGGTGGGGGGAGAGGACCACCCTCGAAAATCATCCTCTGATCTCCATACACGCACCGTGTGGCACGAGCGCACCCACGTTCACACCCAGAGCAGGCAGACAGACAGGCGCGCATTCACTACACACATGCACGCACACGCACACGCACGTTCACTACACACACACACACATTCACTACACACACACACACGCACATTCACTACACACACACACACGCACATTCACTACACACACATGCACATTCACTACACACACATATACTTTACTACACACACATTCACTACACACACACATGCACAATCACTACGCACACACATGCACATTCACTACATACAAGTGCACACACATGCACATTCACTACACACACATGCACATTCACTACACACACAAGCGCACACACATGCACATTCACTACACACAAACGCACATTCACTACACACACACGCACATTCACTACACGCTCATACACATGCACTGTGTACTTGAGTGTATGTTCTGTGGAGGCTGAAATTGGGCGTCATCTTCGATTGCTCCTCCACCTTGTTGGGAGCCTGGTGTCTACGCGGAGCCTGCCATGGGCTAGTCTGGCTAGCCAGCTTGCTCTGGAAATTCCCAGGCTCTGCCTCGCGGGACTAGAATTGTAGGCAGCTTATCACACGTGCCTAACATTTTTACATGGGACCTGGAGATAGAACTCAGGTCCTTTTTTGCTTAAGAGACAAAATCTTTAACCACCGAGTCATCTCCCAAATCCAGTGAACAGCCTTTTAAAATGTTCTTTTTCCCTAGGTAGAAAGCATTTACTTCTTGGCTCAGAACTGTTGCGTGAAAACCTTCTGCCTATTTTGTATGTGACAATAGATTAGTGCATTTTCTTGTTAATATGCGAGGTCTCTTTATGTGAAGGTTATGCTGGTGTTTCATACAATTGTTACAAGTAGTATTTTCAGACTATAATTTTTAAACTTTTATTTTCCTTTATACCAGAAATTATTTTTTAGTAGTCAGATGGAATGTTCTGTTATTTTGCTAAATTACTCTTGTGTCTATAAAACTTTGATCTATTTTCTCCTTTTAATTCTTATAATTTAACTTTTACACACAATCCTTATCTAATACTTTTTATATGAGGTATGAAATATCCAAGACCACGCAGTTACATAAAGTTAACAGAAGTCTCTGTATTTCCAAGCCTTCCCAACCCACTGGTTTTGCTCTGAGAATTGTACAAAGTCACGTTTGAACTAGAGCTCATTCAGAACAAACAGGGAGTGATTGCTCAGTGACCGTACGGGGCCTGGGGGTCTTGCTCATCGTCTGTCCATTTGTTTCCCTCTGAAGCTCGGCATGCGCAACTCGGGTCAATTCTAAATTGGATCAGAGGAGCCCGAAAGTGCTGAGCATACTTGGGAGTGTGAGCACGTGGGCCACGTCCTTGCTCCCTGGAGCCTGTGACTTGTGACCCATGATTCCGTCCATCACGCCTTTCGGAAAGCAAACTGGCAACCAAATTCAGTGCTAATCATTTCCTTCTGTGTGGATTTTTCTCTCCCAAACTGCCTGGCTGAGAAGGAAGTTGGCCCTCCAAAGAGTTAGCGGGAGGGAGCGGGAGTTAGAGGTCAGGCCTCAGGGTACGGTGTGTGCTGGATGCGGGTCCATCATCCAGCAGTCCTGATCGCAGAGCTTAGCAGCAATCCACACGCCCTAGAAACTTCCCCATCTAAACCGTATTTTCTAAAGTGTTTCTCAGTGCTGAAAGAGGCAGAAAAATCCTTTGTTGGACTATACCAGGCCATGTTAGGATTTTCTGCTTTTGACTGATGGGTGTAAAAAAAAGCAAAACCATTCCATTTGGGGGCATATTACATTGGAACTGACCTCGTGTCTCCCACCTCTGAATTGCAGGCGCTCTATCTCGCTAGCACGTCACTTGAGCATGTGCTGGGCCCGTCTCCACTGGGTAGGAGCACGGTGCTGGGAACTCAGCAAAGTCTGAAGGACTCTCAGTGTCTAAGGGGGTGAGATGTGGATTTGTGCAAAAACTAGTGCAAATTTAATGTGGATTACCTCCCAACCACAGACATGCAGGAAGCCTCCATTTTGGTGACAGTCACTGTTGCCTATTGCCACATCATGAACTCACCCACACATGATGGCCCAAACCTCTATTTGTTTCCTTTCAACTCCATGATTCTGACGGTGCTCAGCAGGGCCGGTTCACACGTCAGCCCCCGTGGCTCATCTGAGCTTCTCACAAGTCTGTCTCTGGGCTGAGATGGCCGGAACAGTTCGGGCTGTCATCCAGCAGGGCTCGTGGGCTTGTTACATGGTGCTTGGTGTTAGACAGAAGGGTGGGAGCCCTCAGACCTCTTATGCCCCAGACCCAGCGCTGGCAGAGTGAATCCCATGGTGTTCCGGTGATAAGAGCAGGTTGCTAGGCCAGCCTGGGTCTTGATGGAGGAGTGGACTGCCCACCAGGGATAGAAGGGATTTCAATGACCATTTTAGCCACCTAGCATGCTGGCTAAAGCAAATGACCTCACCCATAGCAGTTACTCTGCATGTTGTTGATAAATGAATGACAAAAAAGTTTAATGGGGATGAAGGATTTTATTCTTGGTTGTCCGGTTACATTTCTTACTGCAGCTTGGCAGGGGAGTCCACACCAAAAGAAGGGCAGAAGGAACTGGCCACACAGTGTTCACAGGACAGCTGAGAGAAGGGCACGTTTCCTTTGCCAGACAGCACATCTGTCTAAGGATGCTGAGGGATGCCAACTTACTTAGCTAACTTCCTCCATCTTATTCACCGGCCTAGAGACTAGCCTTCCTCACCGCGGCGGGGCCTTCCCGTCCATCAGACGGTCTCCTGCAGGCGGACTCAGGCTTCGCTCAACCACCAGTTCTACTGCCAAGGTGACACCAGTGGCGGTGTCCCACAGCATCTGAAGACTAAAGAATGGAAACTTATCTTTACTACCACTGGTGGGGCTGGGTGTTTTATATGCTGCCTGTACGCATGGGCTTTGTGTGTCAGAGCCAGCAGGCTGTTGCCTACCTCTGATGGGAGTCTCTTCCTGTCATGCCCAGCTCCTTGCCGGGTCTATGCCATGATTCTGTCAACGTGGAAGCCTCTTCCACGGCCAACGCTGCTCCTTCTCGCTGCCTTTGCTCTTGATCAGTTCGCTGACCATGCCACCCACCTTCTTACGGAGCTTCCTGCCTCTTTCTCGTTCCAGGCACTAAGACAGGTGCAGATGTTAGCGATGGCACCTGTGAGCCTGGACTGTCGCCGCTGTCTTCCTACGTGACCCCCTTCCCAGTGCTGCATCTCATCGAAGACCTCCGACTGGCCCTGGAGATGCTGGCACTTCCTCAGGAGAGAGAAGCCCTCCTCAGCCAGATCCCCGGCCCGACGGCCGCCTACCTAAAGCAGTGGTTTGAGGAGAGCTCGGTGAGTGCACCAGGCCTCCCATGGGCATGGCACACATGTCACACAGCCCATGGGCTGACGTCTACATGGTCCAGCTTTTCCTGTTTCTTACCGAGCTCTGGGGAGTTCTTCCCAGCAGAATGGGAGAGCGCATCAAAAACAACTTAAGGTTTCTGGGGCATCTAACCTTTTTTGGATGATATGTGATATGACATCACCCACAAATATGTTGAGATCAATACACGAAGCTTTCCTGTACATATGTGATGCAGTTTGGACACACTTGGGTATACTCTGCCTTCCTGTGGCCCACAATCTCTCTTTAGAAGAGGAAATCAAGGGGCAACCAGCCAGGGGCTGGTACGTTTTACTGAGTTAGAACCCTACTCAGGGGTTTCCCTTAACTGGGTCCCTAATGTTCTTGTTTCTTAGTAGAACCTAGAGGCTCCTCGCCTCATTCTTTCATTTCTACCCCTGTTCCTTGCTCTCAAATTCGTTAGATGTTCTAACTTAACTTTCCTGCTGCTTCTCTCCCTTGATGGGGCCGGCAGACTTACTCGTCTGTAGGGGAAGTAGAAGTAGAGAGAAAAGCTGCCAACCCACAGGACTGGAGTTACCCAGTGGGTCTGTGCGAGGCGAGCAGGTCTGGCTCGCGGGCTTCGTTAACTTAGGAATGAGTGGAGGGCTGGACACACTGAGGAGGTCCGAGGAGGTGTGACCATCGAGAGCTGGAGGAGGGACTGAGAGGAGGGAAGAAGAGAGGGGAAGGAGAGGCGATTTCCTAAGCCTGAGGATGAAAGCTGAGATAGAGTCTTCCGGTGCTGGGGGCAGGTTCTCATGAAGGTGGAAGGGCAGGAGCAGGACTGTGGGGTGGTGCAGGAGCCGTTGGTCTTGGGAGGCCATGTCACTTAGGATTAGACGGTTATGTCCCAGATGCCCCGTCTCCTGTCTGTCAGTACAGTCTCCCCCGTGCCTTCCTCTGAACACAGAACAGCCCCTCGTTTCCTTCATTAGGCGTGTGATTCGATATTTTCATTACGCGGGCTGTCTGCCCAGTGCCTGTGGGATGTGCCGAGTGGCAGGCAGAACAGTGGCCTCCCAAAGATGCCGAGGAACCAACGGCCAGCGTCTGAGAATACGTTCATTTCCTTGAGCAGCGAGGGGGATTTGGAGATGGCATCAAAGCTTCGTATCCTCTGATCTTAAGTAGGGAGGGAGAGTGGCCAGGGCTGCCCGCGTGCGTACAAGAGCTTTCACCGTCCTCTGAGCCTTTCCTTGCCTGGGACCTTGTTTTTCAGGTCCCCTCTCAGCTCTGCCCTGGGCCTGACCACCTCCTAGCCGAGGGCTTGGCCTGCTGTAGCTTTCTGAAAGCATGGTTGAGGAATTCCTTGTTCTTACTGCTTATTGTACAGCGTGAGGGACTATGGCCTTCTAGGTGACGAGTCTTCCACGTTTGGCATTTAGATTATTTCCATCTTCCACTAACATGTGTCGCTGCTACAATAGATAACCTTTTCTGGAACTCTTTGCCTTATATCCAGGTACTTTTAGAAATGCAGTTACAGAGATCAGTGAGGAGTGAAAATACCGGAAGCCCAGTGAAATTTGATTTTAGATAAGCAGTGAATAATGGTTAGTAGAGCTGCTACCTTCTGCTAGCTAAATCTGGCAGCTGTAATCCCAAAGTATTAATATTTTTAAGCCTCTGGACATATTTTTCCACATCTCTTTCTAGAAGGCTTTCATTGTTTTTATTTTCATTGGCTATTTGAAGCAAGTCAATCCCATAGTATCCTGAGATCAAAAATAATCAGGAAGATTAAAAACAGCTTTTCCAAATTCACAGGGGAAAATGTTTTCTACTTGTGTGGGCATTTTGCATGTCATTGTTTAACGTGGAGGTTAAACTTGCTTTTTATCAACTTATTAGTATGTTGGGGGGTAGCTTCTGAGCTTATACTTATACTCTGAAAAAAATTCCATGTGTATATGTGTTCACATATGTGTTATTTTGTTAGTATAGTTACAGTTATGATTTTCTAGAGAACCCCCAAATGGGGGATTTGAATGGGATTCTTTGCAGCTTTTTTAAATGCAACAGTGTGTACTGTATATTTCTCTAATGAATACATATGATGCTGCATTACTACATTTTTTATTTTAAGGATATATGGTAGAATATGTAGCAAACTTATTTAACTTTTGTTGTGCGGATAAAAAGATGAAATGGTAATAGAACTTTTGAATGGGCGTGGGCGGAGCCATGGCCTGTGCTCCTGACGCGGTGTGTGTGTGCCCACCTGCAGGTTCACCCAGCCAGGGGGACCCCGCAGCCCCGTGGGTGCAGGTTCAGAAAGGACTGGTGGTCTATGTGTGTTTCTTCAAGGGCGCTGGTAAAGAACTTTTTCCCAGAATGGTTAACACACTGTTAAATGTGAAGTAAGGGAGACAGAAAGCAGCATCACGTGTCCACACCGTAGCTACCTGGAGACATTCTCAACATCCATCCCTCAAGCACCCTTGGGGATAGAGTTAAAGGAGGAAGCATGCAGTACCATCCTAACTCCAGAAAAGAAGAAGGACTAGAACTTTCTTCCTGGTTTGTGAATCTGTGTGAAAAAGAACTAGCGGCCAACAGCAAGCGTGCAGAAGCCGGGTTGTGTATGTGTGGAACAGGCAGGTGTAAGAGCTGGATGCCGATGGACCACACACGTGCCTCACTGAGTTGTGAAACACTGATTCCACCCCATGCTGTGGTTGGGTCTTGTTCCCCATCCCCTCAAATACACGGATCTGTCTCACACTGGAGCAAAAATATCCGGGGCCCCTAAGTCACCGCGATCTGCTAATGAGGCGACTCTACTTTCCACTTGGAAATTCAAAAAACTCTGACTGCTCAGGATCATCAAGACAAAGTTAACCACGTTTAAAAGATTGTATACATTTAAGATGTTTTGTAATGAAGAAATTGGTACCATTTAAAAGATACCTTTTATACCCTCAGATTTATTCTACATGTAATTAAGTATTTATATTAAAATTGGGTAAAATCCAGCACAAAAAATTTAAATAAATAAAATTTTAAAAAGTTCTAAACTCTCTTCCCACATACCCTAGAGACTCTCTTGAGGCTCTAGGGTAGGCCTGATTCACCTCTGGTCCTACTGTGAGTTCATTTTTCTGTTGGGATTTAGTGCCCCTGAATTGACATGACATTTTACCTAGCTCTCTGTTTGATTTGGGTATTTATTTTTCCTGACTTTGTTTGTAGAAGCTGTGTATGGTGCCTTTTGAGACCTAGCATTTTAAAAGATTGTAATTAACTCCATTAGCCTTTCCTGTTTGGGCTGCTTCTCTTCCTTGTAGCTCTGAACCAGCCCAGCTTAACTTCAGATCAAATAACCATTCACCTGGACCATCCTCTAGTGAAATTTATGATTAGACTTTTGTCTTGTAGTTAACTGTATGTAATTCATTAAGACTCTTAGGGTATGGTAAGAAAAATAGATCTGACTTTGAAAATGTGTTTTGAGTGGAAGCTTCGGAAAAGTGTTTTTTAATCCAAAGGCAGTGGAATATACTGCTTGGGTTAGGGAAGACACTTCATACAGAAACAGCCTTCGTCAAGCCTGTAGATTTGGTTAAGTGTTGTTTACAATGGTTGTGGAAATCTTGTGCTGGAGAAAGATGATTTCCCTAAAAGTTATTGCATTCATAAATCTTTTAGAGTAATTATGGCCATCAGTAACCTATGAATGGTGTGCTTTTCAGAGGTCAGAAGTTCATATAAACATTCCAGGAAACCAGAGCTGAATGTTCGGGTTTGACTCTGAGCAGAGGTGACCTGTGTATCAGACCTCAAGTCAGTTTGCTCTCCGGCTCTGCACACATCCCACGCTGCGGCTTCTCTGTGTGCCGATCACGTTCAGAGCAGTGAACTTCAGACCTCACTGGTGTTCTAGACGGATCTTTTTAGCGAAAGCCCTTGGAACACCAGCCAGGAGTTTGTGAAAAAATGCAGACGCTGGACCAGGGAGATGGTCTAGTGGCTGAGTGTGAGGACTAGAGTTGGGTCCCCAGAATTTATGTAAAACTGGGAGGGGTGGAGGCTGCTTGTAAGGCGAGCATTGGAGAGGCAAGCTGGCTAGTTGATTGGCAGCTCTGGCTCAGTTGAAAGACTCCCGCCCTAATCATAAATGGAGAGGATTTGAAGAAGATACCTAATGTCAACTTTGGATTTCTATATGTATGTGTATATGCACTCACACACACATAACATGTGCTCCTACATATATGTGAACACATATGCATAAGCATGCCCTCCATATGCATTCAAGAAATAAATGAAAAATGCTAGTAAACTGCCTTTAGGTGATTCGTTAAAGTTTAAGAAGCATTGCTTTAAATTAGAGACTTGGGAGACTTACTTGAATTATTAATTTTGAAGGAACTTACATGGGTTAGGATTGGAACTGGAATGAGAGAGAGCGTGGGGCCTGAGGCAGGACTGTCTCAGTGTCTTCTATTCTCATAGCATGTGTGTTGCTTGCACGTTTGCGCCATTTCCGTCTGTGGACAGACCTGGCTTCGTCACCTGACTTACACTGGTTTGTTGTAACATTGGCGTGACGTGGTCCAACTCTTGTGATGACTCTGTCTGTTGGGATACTTGCTCCAGGAGAGTGGTAAAAATAGGCAATTTCTAGCTCACTGGAAAGGTATCGAGAGAACAGGTTACCCAGACGACATCAGCAGCTCTAAATGGCTAGAAGGTTCTGGCTCTTCCTGTCTTTCTGCCCCAGCATCCCTCAGGCTGTCCCCATAGCTGCTGGAGCTTCAGGCCGCGTGCCTTTATGTCGACCCAGCTCTGTGACGATGTTCAGAGTTGAGCAGTTTTTTTTTTTTTTACTATGCCTATTTTCATTTGTTAATTTTTAATTCACAAAGGAAAATATTTCTTTGAAACCTTTCAGCAGGCTTCCCATGGATCTCCATGGCCAAGATTTTGACACATGTTTGCTGTGAAGGAAAGGATGCTGGGAAAAGCATATATGAGTTCCACATCCCTTATCAAGAAATCCAAAAGTTTCAGTTTTGGGAGAATTTTAGGTTTCAGGAGTTTTGGTTACAGATGCTTACCTAGAGAAGTCTTGTAAATAATATAAAATCTTCTAAAACACTTCCAGTCTCAAGTATTTCACATAAGGGATATTCAGATGATATCAACACTTCAGTTTGTCCATGGTGAGCCCCGGCTTGGGTGCATCAGAAAGGGGTATCGTAGTGAGGATGTGAATAGACTTGAGACATACAGCTCAGAACAACCACAAAACACTTTTTGAGTTTATTTTTCTTCCTGACCAACAAGTTGTTTCTATGTCACCTCTATATCCCTGGCTGGCCTTGAACTTGCTATGTAGCCGAGGACGACCTTGAACCCCAAGTGCTAGGCTTGCGGAAGCGTACCACCACGCCCACTTTTATGTAGTGCTGAGATTGAACCCAAAGCACCTAGCATGCAGCAAGCACTCTAGCTAACCTGCATCTCTTACTCTCCCTCCTGTGGTGTGTGTGTGTGTGTGTGTGTGTGTGTGTGTGTGTGTGTGTGTGTGTGTGTGTGCTAGAAATAGAAGCAGTTTATTAAGAAAAAGTAATTCCTGAGAGTAGATGTGGGCTAGTGAACTGTGCAAGATAGCCACTCAAAAGCCCATTAAACAAACAAACCAAAACACTTTCAAATTCCCAAAGAAAAGAATCTCATTGACTTGGTTCGTAATTTTTGAGCTAAATCCTCGAGGTTCATTAAAAAGTACTAAGTGCCAATGAAAGAGGAATTTGAAACTTTTAATTTAAACACAGCTGTGGATTAGGGATCCTTGTGTAGGTGACCACACAAGAAGCAGTCACGTGACTAGAGAGGAAGGGTCATGTGGCTGGAAACCTGGTCTCGTGCATCTGTTTATCGTCAGGGACTTTATATCTCCAGTCACTGGGATGCATGGTTCCCAACTAAGGGGGCTTATGGAAAGGTAGTGGACGATGTGTGGAGATGATTGGCAGTTAGAATAGTACAGATTGGCTGGTTCTGGGACTTCTCTTTGTGTTGTAGGTAAAGAGGAAACTTCTAGCCCCATTTTGGGGGCTGCTGTGTGTCTTTGGAGTGGCGCTGGTTCTTCTCTGCTTGGGGTCTGGCAGGGCTGAGACAAATAGTTGTACCAACATGGCCAACAGGGTCTGGTTGAGCAGGACTTTGCCTGGAGGTGTACACACAGCCTAAGTACAACAGAACTGCAGATTCAAGAGCAACTAGAACAGACTCATTCCGAATTCAGTGCTGTGGAGTTGAGAGTCAACTGCTAGCATTTCGTAGCCTAAACCTGCATCCTGTTCCTTGGCAGTGGGTGGGATGGGAAGTGGGCTCTGGGTCTGCAGGGACATCGGGGGGCTCTCTGAGCTGGGAGTAATTTCTGGAACCTCAGGCAAGGAGCAAAAGGCTTAGATTAGACCCCCTTGGTTCCAGAACAGAGTCCACGACTGAATTCTTGGCCTGTTGTTGGAAAGCTGGCGGCTGGGTGTGCCTCGACCACCGGCAGAGAGGAGTTGGGGAGCCTCTCACACTCGGTGGTGCAGCTGAAGCGTCACCTCAAGAGACAGGACCACGGCCCGCACACTGGGTGGACAGCATGCGCTCCCAAGGGTGGAGCCGGGGCCCCACGGGAATGCCGAAGCATCTCTGTTGTAGTAGGAGCTGAGCTGAGTTCCACTGGGGGCGGGCCATGTGCCAGGGGTAAGAAGAGCCTGATGCCAGTGGCTTCCACGTGGTCTGCAAGGGGTGTTTGTATTCTCGACATCTGTTTGGTTGTATGGGTGAAGGTGATTGATGTGGTCCAAGGTTTGGCTAGGGGTGGATCCCCATAAAGGCATTAACCATCAAACGGGTTCCCAAGGCGGGGGACAAGCACTCAGCTATGGAGAGCAGAGCTAGGAGCTAGTACATGGTGATAATTTCCTGCCTCGGGTCTTTGGGTGATGCCCAAAAGATAGAAGGGCCAACAGATGGAGCAGCTGTGGGCACTTCTGTACCATTCTGGTACACATGCCCCTCATCTCCTGCCAGCAGCCAGTCTGTCCTGCTGCTTTGTACTGTGGACGTGGCCAAGAAGGTCTTTGGCTTAAGTTCAAGATGAAGTCAGACAAGGGGCAGGCAAGCCCAACACGGCAGACCAAGCAAGTCAGGGCAGCGCCAGGTTTCAGGGTCTGGTGTGGAGGCTGGCAGCGAGCCTGCAGGGAGGCTGCCCTCTTGGGAACTGAAGCACGTGCAGTAGGCTTGGCCGCTGTGTGGGAGCCCAGGCTGCCTTTGCAAGATGGCAGGCATCCTGGTCTGCCTGACTGGCAGCTGAACCAAGGGAGTAAGAAGGCTGAAGTTTATGTTCTGTCCTGGCTCTGTGGACCTCTTCTGTGCTTGGAGTCAGTTTCCAAGTGGAAATAAGAGCTCAGTTTGAGTATGTGGAAGATCTGGTCTCGCTGTGTTTTTTGTTTTGTTTTGTTTTGTTTGTTTTAGATAGGGTGTCATGTAACCTAGGCTAGCCTTGAACTTGCTATGCAGCTGAGTATGTTCTTAAATTTCTCATCTCCTGCTCCACCCCCCTAGTGCTGAGATTGCCATTATAGTTTATGTGATGCTGGGGTCGCCAGGGCTTTTTGCACGCAAGGCAAACACCCTGCCGACTGAGCACCCTATGCAGTGCTTTGTCCTGGGGGCTGGAGCGAGGCGACTGTGGAAGCACCGCCCTTGGCTTCTTCAGCCTGATCTCTTCGTTTCCCAAGTGGAGACGTTGGGGGAGCCCCTGGGCGACGCTCCTATCTATGTCATGGCTTAGCCGAGTCGTGCATCTCAAGAGCAGTGGTGAGAGTCTGTTGGATCCACGGGGCCAGAAGGCCCGGTCCAGGGTATATTACCTCTGACATTTCCTCGGCAGGGCAGGGATCCTCATTTAGCGTTCAGCTTAGCCTCTAGAAGAACCAAGAAAGAGACCAGCCAAGGGGGGCCATGGCTACCCCTTGCCAGCTCCCAGACAGCCCTGTCACAGATGGCGGCTTCTCCAGCCCCCGCTCCTCACCCAAAGCCCGTGCCTTCCTGCCAGATTCATCTTCCAGTCTTTTCGTTCTGGCCGAAGAGACAGATCTGTTTACTCTATTGAAAAACCAGAGGTCTCGCCGAAAAGGTGGGAAGAGAAAGCTGTTTTAGGGATTATAAAACTGGGAGCCTGAATTTCTCTTCTCAGGATTCCCTTGTGTCCCCTCACTGTCCACTTGGGCAGGGAACCAGAAACTGGTCTGGGTAGATCTGTGTTGAACCTTTTAAGCATGAAAAGCGGCAGAGAGGCGATTTGTAGGAAAACTTTTTCCTCTGGGTTTTAAGAGGGAGAAGATGGATGGGCAGGCGTTGGGGAAGTGGCTCGGCGGATATGGCTGAGTGATATGAGTTCAGAAGTGCAGTGCATAGTTACTATACAGGAGGTTCTGAGTGACATTCACACACATGGAGAGAGAGGAAGAGTGGAGTGGGGATGCTTATTATTATAGCACATAAAATAGCATATATGGGAGTCAATTTCCAGGACCTTCCCCTGGGAGGTGTGGAGTTGAGTGGGCACTGAGGAATCAACAGGCAATAACAGTGCTTCCCCCTCTGTGCTTAGTTCCGGAGCCAGGAGCACAGGGGCAGGTCTTTGTCTCCATGCAATACTTTAAGTGGCCAGTAGGTGGGAGTCAGGGACAAAAACTAGACTTTTCAGCCTCAAGGACAAGGAGTAAGGCTGGAACTTTATGAGAGAAACCAGGTTTCCCCCTTTCTGTTTTTTATTTTATTTTATTTTATTTTATTTTATTTTATTTATTTTTAGATTAAGAAGGTAACATTAACGTCCCTTGTAGAAGTTGTTGGACTTCTGGGTCAACTACAAAAAACAGTTCTTCCTCATTTCCCTTGGAAGCCAGTGGGCAGAGAAGTGGCAGGGAGGCCCACACTACACGCCTGGGGGAGAAGAGGCGCAGCTGAGGTGGGGACCCGAGGGTGTAGACTTGACCTTCCCTTGCCAGTTCTGGAGACCCCTCCAGGGCCCCTGACCCCAGTGCCTTTCGCCTGTCTCTAGGACGGTGGCTCCCACATTCCTGTTGGTTTCCTAGCCACGCATCTGCCAGCCCTGCCCTAAAGAAGCTCCCTTTGCCTCAAGGGACCGGAGTACTGTTTCCCTGGCAGGGCACCCAGCATCTGAGGGACTCTCAGTTACTGGAAATTTAGCAGTTTTACTTTGCCTGGGGTTTTATCTCCTTCCCTTCTCCCCAAGCAAGTGACTTCTAGCAATCTGGATCCTTTCAGACCTGACCAAAAGAAACTATTTCGGTCCCTAAGAACCAATGTTTATAAACGGTCAAGAATGTGCAAACACTGGTGGAAGAGCAAATAAATCCCGCCCCGCCAGATTTCCTGCCTTAGGCCCAGGAGACCTGGTGGAGAGGTTGCCGGGTTAGCACAATTTGAGGTCCAAGCATGTAGACACCCACTTAGCCTCCACCCGCAAAGCGCGGCAGGTACAACAGCGAGAGCCTTCTGCCCCTTCAACACCCTGCGGCAGGCGGGCAGACCACAGGAATTTACACTCCAGCGCTCCGTTATTTATTTTTTGAAAGTGGGTTCCTTACTTCTTGCTGCTCCAAGTGTGGTCCTGTCATGTGAGCATCCCCTGGGAGCTTGTGAGTGGTGCTTCAGTTTCACAGTACTGTCCCTAACCTGCTGGTCAGCGCCTGCATCTTTACTAGACTCCCCTCCGGCCCCAGCACCTCATTACAGATGGGGGTCTGTGTCCTAATGCAGAGGTCCGTGACCACTAAGCTACATTCGACCTCCTGCCTGTCTGTTATGCCCCCGAGTCAGCTAAGTTTGCTTTCTGCATTTCTCAGTAATTGGAGACGATTTGCAAGGATGATCTGAAAATCAAATTTCTGGAAGAGAACGTTCCTGAAACTCAGCCGCACTCATTGGTCGACGCATTGGTGGCCGTGGCCGCTTTCATGTTACGGACATCAGTGTCGAGCGTGACGGGCACCGCGCAGCCCGACTGGGCCTTGGCTCACCCCTGTCCCCTGTCCTAACCCTGTGTGCCCGTTGCCTCTCCATGCTTTCCACCCCGGGGATGGGGTGCTGTGGCTCGGAGGAGGACTCCGGGTCAGCGCTTCCTTCCGGCCCTTCTCTCCTCACAGGACAGGACCCCTGTGCCGCGTGGCTGCTCAGGACTGCAGCGTGTATCCGACCATTGCGGGTGTCTTAGCAGCTGTCACCATGGTCAGAGGTCAAGGTTCAGGCAGTGCGGAGTCCAAGATGCAGGTGAGGGGTCCGCAGAGCACCTCGCAGCCTGTGAGGCTCTTCTCTGCCCTTGAGGTGGTTCTGACTCCTGGACATTGGTAGAACTGAGACCTCGTTCATCCATGCCCTGGAGCCCCAGCTGGGAAGGTGTCAATCCTAGAGCTTCCCAGAATGAGGATCCCCTCAAGATCCCCCCAACTCAAAGCCAGCCAGCCAGTCTCTTTACTCGTATTTCCAGCCCTTGGCCGCTGTTCTCTTCTGCTGCTGTTTGTCCCCAGCTGGCGACCTCGTGCTCCAGAAGCATGAGTTGTGGGTGGCTGTAGGTGAAGGAAGTACCTCTGGGAAGGTCCCCGCCACTGCCGGCGTCAGTTTGGTGACCCTCACTTGTGTACCATCTACAGACCCTCCCCCCTCCTTGTACAGGAGCGCAATGCTCACCCCATCAGGCCAGATGAAACCAGTCTTCTCACTTTATGGGGGTCTCGGGCCATGTGGATGATCTGATGGAAACGAGTCTCAGAGAAATATTTTTGTCCATACTAACTGTTCTCTGTATACTTCTTATGCCTATGTTGAGGAGTGTATGTGATTCACTGAAGCTTATCTGTGTGGATCATTGTGAGGCGCCCCTATAAAAGACTGACTTGGGGTGACTGTGGTACCGCCCGGATTCATCCATCATTGTGGTGTGTCAGAGAACTCTGGCTGAGCCCTCAAGCACTCATGAGCTTGGAGTCTTTCTGAATCTCATTCACCCCTCTTTCCCCTTCCCTCCTGCTGGCCACACATACACATTCTGCTCCCCATCCTTTGGGCTGTTATTTTGTGGATTCAGGGGTTGAATTGCAACGTAAGTAATGCATACTTGGCGTTTTTAACAAAACAGAAAAAGACCGAGGTAAAACTTGCTATTTGAGGATGCACAAAAATATGCTGAGAATTTAGCTCAGCTTGCCTGGGTTCCTCCCTTTCTTTTTTCTTCCTCTCCTCCACCACCCTTAGCTTATCACGTGCCAGCCGAGTTAATAAGTGAAATTGGCTCTGTCTTTTCCTCTTTAAGTCTCTATTTTCTCCAAGTATAATTTTAATCTTATTTTTCTAGTCTTTCCATTTAAACAAATTCTTTTGCTCAGAGGAAGTTTAAGAGTCTCCTGTGTGCCAAGTGACTCAGAAGTCAGACACACTTCCCATAGTCTGGTATAGGACAGAGACTCGGCCACCATTGATTGTGGTCTAGCCACACCTGGCACTCAGAGGTGAGAGGAGATCTCTAGTGAGCAGTGAGAGGAACTGTGGGTGCTAAGGAAGGAGCCCAAAAGAGTTATATGTGAGTTGATCTTTCTAGTGGGGTTACCGTGGCTGACAGAAGCTGTCATGTGCCACCTTGTCCCCTGACTGAGCTCCTTCATGGAAAGTGAGGTTTTCCCATCCTCAACAGGTGAGTTCTGCCTTCAGGTCAATTTCTTTCATACCATACTGTATCCTTTATCTATCCAGGTAGGTGATGTGTTTCATTTGGCTTTCCCAGGTTCCAAGACAATAAAAAACTACATTTCTCTATCAGCCCATCCTGTGGTGGACTGGGCAGGGGGTGAAGAGCCTTGGGCCATGCCTTGGAAGTAGGCCAAGGGTGAGGAAGGAATCCAGAGCCTCAGAAGGGCAGTGCTTTTCCCTCTGGCCTGAGCTGGGTGTGTCTCGGGGGAATTTACTCCCCCTCTACCCCCGTGCCAGCTGCTGGCCAGAGCTCTCCTCTCCTGACCTCTCATGTGCAGGCCGGGCGGGCCAGCCAGCGTAGCTGTGCCGGGCTTTGTTTCTGCCCTATTCAGGCCCTGCTTCTGGGCTGAGCTGAGTATTGGTTCGGTATAGAAGGGAGCTGTCGACACCCAGCAGATGAGAGTCCTCTCTTCCAGAGGGACTTCCAGGAAAGGATGGGAAGCCCTATGGTCACATGGGTCACACGGGTCACATGACGCAGGTCTGCAAGTCATTTACTACAGTAGCGTGCCCAGCCCTTGTATGTAACCACCGCTGCCGCCACACCCACATCAAAGATCACTTTCATAAGCAATCATAGCCAAAGGCCACACATTAAGGCTTGGGCAAGGGCGAAAAGCTGTTTTGGGGGAGTTCTCAAAAGAGATGAAGTGGAGGGGGTGTTGGTGGCATCTGGGGAGTATTAAAGGGGCCACCCTGGAAAGCCAGCGTGCAGTCCATTGATAGGAAAACACATAGTTGTCTGTCTCCTCAGTCTTTCCAAGGCTCCTTCCTACCTGGAGCCACTCCCCGAGTCTCATGGAAACTCACATGAGGCCGCCTCACCCTTTCCACCTCCTCGGTTTGTTATGCAGGTCATACCCAGAGAGAGCCAGCCAGCCCGGCAGGCCCGGGCCTGGACAGACGCGGTGCCCTGCTGGTGCGGAATGTGGCCTTTAGGGACCCTGGTGGCAGGGGCAGCTCAGAGCAGGGCACCCCCAAGGGAGCCGGTAGCAGAATCTGGAGGTGGCGGCAGTTGTGGCTGGTGTATAGTGCCCGCAGTGCCAAGGACAGCCAGCACCCCGCCCGGCCTTGGCGCACTGCTGGGCCCCGCACCGGGACTGGAGGTGCTTTCGCATCTGTTCTTTTTTGGAAACTGCAGGGTCTTCTCGGGGTGCAGCCTGTGGCCGGCTGTGAGAGGGGTAGGCGTGGGTTCGGGGCGGGGGTCAGGCTGTGTGTGGGAACCAGCAGGCTCCTCTGGGAGTCGCACTTATTTTTAGTTGTCTCCCCAGTCTCAAATAAACCGAGAGCAGCTGGGAGCCTGTGGGTAAATGCAGAGCAAAGCAGAGACAGGAAATCGGGGGCTCTCAGTAATGAGTTCCAGCCATTCCAGAAGGGGAAGTCAGACAGTTTTCTTCAGGACTCTTTCCCTCTGACGGGCTCTGGTTTATCACTAAGGGGAAGGTTCCTGTGCTGTGTGTGCGTGTGTGCGTGCGTGTGTGTGTGTGTGTGTGTACGTGTTTACAATTCTTGCCCTTCCACCTTTGTATGAGGCTTGATTGCTCTGCAGGCTCTGATCCCAGTCCTGGGGTGTGTGTGTGTCTGCCTGCCTGCCTGCCTGCCCGCTTGCGTGCCTGTGGGGGCGGTGAGGGAGGACCCTGGAGCAGCACCGTCCAGTCTGAGTCCTGGTGTATCTGAAACTGTTTAGGGAAGGGCGAAGGACAGGGGCCAGGGAAGTGGGGCCATCGGAGCACAGCTTGCTGCTCTGCGGGGGAGGGGACAGAGGCAAGGAGGAGGAGAGAGCTTGAGCGACAGCCAGGAAAAGGGCTTTTTCAACCAAGGACTCTTAACTGCGGACATGGGTGCCCAGCATGGATGGGGACATTGACATTTACAAGCATTTCTCGTGGCTCAAGAGGGTAAGTGACGGCTGCTTTGTCTGGATCTCTGTGGATGAGTAGGGGAGAGACACTTGGAGTGCTTGAGCCGTGTGTGTGTGTGTGTGTGTGTGTGTGTGTGTGTGTGTGTGTGAGAGAGAGATGGGGGTGGGGGATATTTGTCCAGTAGAGGAGCCTGGTCATGGCCAAGTTCTTCATGAGAATCTAATTATAGACACCAGGGAAGAAAACAGACAGCTGTCTTTGTTCTGCTCTGACATCCTTGTGAATGAGCTTCTGTAATCACAAGGCAAGAATGGAGCGAGGAAAGTCAGCTATTTTAACTTTGACTCTAAAACAGTTGGAAGTTCCCAAGCCCTGTGACCAGGAAAAATATATATATTTGCATCGCTTCTGGGCTCCAGGACCCAGAGAGGAAGCTGCTGTTACATTAAGTGCTTGAATTCGGAAGTTGTTGTTAGTTCATTCACAGCCCTGATGTTATCCGGAGCACAGGGTACATCCACTGCCGGTCCAATGAGCTTGTGTGTGTTTCCGGAAGGAGGCTCTAAGGGAGTTCTCTTTCCGTGCGCTGAAGCCCAAGGCTTGGATTACAAGTCGTTCCTACCTGTTCTTCAGGACCTGGGCATTTGTGTGGAGGCTGGATCGAGATGCAGTTAGAACTGATGTGTCTTTGTTTTTCGCAGCTTCATTTTAACACTGAGGAATTTTTGGCTGAAATGTTTTAGAGGGAAGAAGGGCTGACAGATAAGAGATTTGACATTGTATCTGCAGAAGGACAGGAGGGCCAGGAAGTGTCCTGCAAGAGGGGACAGGCAGACCTTCACTGGCCAATTCCTTGAAGCTGCACATGTCCTGCAGCCGCGGTGGACCTCCTGTAGACACTCAGCTCCTAGTACTGGGTGCATTGTGCTGAGCAAAGTCAAACCACCCTCCACCGTAGCAGGAAGTAGAGGTCACTCACTCCCAGGAAGGAAACCTCAGGTTACAAACGTAAGCACGGTCAGGAAGAGCTGCAGAAGGCTCAGGTCAGCTGTAGATGGAAGGTCAGGTCTTCTTTGAGAAAATGACACTTCACTGATCACGGAAAGAACAGTAGGAGACAGGTGATAAAAGGGGGGGGGGGAGCAGGGGAAGGAGAGGAACATTCCAGCAAAAACAGAAGTGCATGGTGTGTGCGAAGGTCTCAGGCAAGAGGCTGTGGGCAGGTTCCAAAGCCGGTGTGGCCAAGCTTAGCATTGGGGGGGCAGCGACATGCAGGCAGGAGGTCACTCAGGACGGTGAAGGTGCGTGTGGTCAGGGTGGTGGGCACCAGTGGTCTGCGTGACAGGGGGCTTGTCATGAGGAAGTGACATGGGCTGTATCCTGGGGTCTGACTTACATTTTAAGAAAATTACTCTAGCTGTGATGTGGTATGTGGTAAACTGCGTTGGAAAAGCGAGGCAGCTGAAACACGATTATAGAGTTGGGTAACTGGCATGGGTCAGCTCGAAGTACCCGCTCATTTAGCAAAGCCCCAGAGAAGCCAAGAACGTCGTGGTGATGGTATCTTGGCTATTAGTGGTACAGCCTGGTCACAAATCATTTCTCTCTGTCTCTCATTCCTGTTCTTTCTTCATCGCTTCTGCCCAAATATGCAGAAAATGATTGGTTTAGAACCCAGCAGAAACCCTGTCTGTGCTCAGTTTCTCCTGGGGCGGCGAGGGGTTACCGAGCCCCCAGGCAGCATGCTGATACAATCAGACTTTTTTGGCAAAGATCTGCACCATCACAAGCATTTTAAAAGTTGCCGAGGAGTTACTGGGGAGAAATAGGCACGCCGTGTACTTCCCATTGGTTTTTATTTCTTCACCACCAGAATGAAGTGTTTATCTGCGAGGTCCTTCTAGTTGCCGATCCTGGGATCCTCACCCCAGCAAAGATGCTCTGGCTGCTCCTTGTGCAGAGGTTCTGTATGTGGTGGGATGGAGTGCGCAGGTGCTACGGAGCGAGAAGGACCTGTCTGCCCCAAGACCCAGGTGTGAGCCCTAGTGACTGCAGACAGCTGCAGTTTGCTGAGGGAAGCTCCAAGCCTGAGGATGGTTCCAGAACTTCTGCCACGGCTCATCACAGAACAGACTCTTTCCTCCTGTCATACCTTTAGGTTCTTAAGCATGACTACCAACACTAACAACTGAAAACAATCAAAACATGTAGAGTTGGGCATGTCATAGGGATATGTCATAGGCAAAATATATTCCATGATTAACGTGCCCTTTTTGTAGTCCAATGCCAGGCATTTTAACCTCCTCCAAATCAATTGCGTTCATCCATGAACCTGACCATGAGCCCCCAGGACTTTCCTTCAGTCTGGAAAGTTCAGCAGGAATAGCTTCTTCAACCTTTGAGACCTTTAGCCATTCCTGCCTCCACTTTCCTTTTCAGTTTCACGTTTTGGTATCTCAGGTATCCTAGATGTACTTCTTCTGTTTTCACATTTATCTCAAATATTCTCCTTCTGTCTAATTTCACTCTTCGTCTGACTCCCCATTGGGTCCCTCCCTTGCCACCATTCCTTTGCTGACCCTGTCCCTGTAGGACCACCCTCCAGGCCAGGTGTCTCATGCCCCACCCCCCTCCTGACTTTCTTGTGGGGAGAGAGATACTTTCTCCGAAGTCGCGCTTGTGAAGGTAGAAATACCGTTTCTCATTATTCTACACAAAGAAGGTAGGTTCTAGAAGAAGTGCCTGGACAAAAGGTGGGTGACCAGGACGAGAGGGTGATGATGGATGGTTCAGAGGGGCCAACCAGTACCAGCCCTTCATGTAGCAGAGGCCAAGTTAACACACTGGTAAGACAGGAAAAGGGGGGAGACACCATGTTCAGGGAGGAGCGCAGTTAGTGGATTAGTGTGTACTTAGGAAAGAAGTTCTGCGTTGGGGCCTTGGAGGGACGAACTGGTGTATGCTGTTATTACAGAATGTACAGTTTGGCTAGAATCTTGGCTTTGACACATTTACCAGGTATGTGATCTTAGACACAGTGCTTCAAAAGCCTTAATTTCTTCGTGTATAAAGTAAGGAAGCATACATATAATAGTATCTTCCACATAAAACATAACATGAAGGGTTTTTGGCGATCCAGTGAGGTTAATGCTTATAAAATGCTTAGCGTAGTACATGGAAAGATTCAGTAGCAGGTTTACTGTCAGCTGCTATGGGCTGTGACTGGGAAAGAGCAAGTGCAAACAGATTGGTTCTCTCCTAGCCGTGCACCTAGACCACCCAGTCCTTCAGCTCCACATTCCTTCTCTGCTGCACATCAGGGCCTCAAACAAAGCAAACCGAGGCCTAGAAGGAGACAGCTGCGACCTAGTCCATCACGTGTATCCAGGGGCCTTGAAGGAGAGGAGACAGCTGGGACCTAGTCCATCACATCTATCCAGGGGCCTAGAAGGAGAGGAGAAGCTACGACCCCGTCTGTCACGTGTAACCAGAGGGGCACTGGCTGCTGGTTCTGGCCAGCTCAGCGCTGGTTGCTGCATCAGTGTTGCCCAGGGCTGAGCCTGCTCATTCTCCTACCAGACAAAGCCTAAACTCAAGGCGATTCCTGCTGCCAGTGCCCACCCACAGCCCCTCAGCCCCCTCAGCTATCCCAGCTCATCAGCAAGCTCCTCTTTGTCCTTCACTGAGGTCAGTAGACACGTCTCACTGTCATGCCAGGGGCTCCGATGATAGCCACTCCTGAGGGTTAGGAACATGGACTCTGGTTTCTGAGTCCTTGGGTTCATATCTCACCTTTTTGTGACATTGGAAGATTTACTTAATCTTCGTAGATTTGATTTCCTTGCCTGTTAATACAGATAAACAATTCAGGAGATGTAAAGTGCTTAGGAAGTACAGTGTGTTAGTTAGGTGGATGGTGACACGACAACTGAGCCTCTGCTTTTTCCAGAAGCACATACCCGACCTTAATTCTGAACAGGAGGCTTCCAAGGCTGCGGGTAGGCACTAGAGTATGGCTTCCCAAGGCTCCCTGCTGTTCGCGATTTCCGCCGAGAGCCCCCCTCTGTAGCCAGCACACCCAGCAGGCCTGCTCGTCAGGCTCCCCAGCATCACGTAGGAGCAAGAACTTGACCTGCGTTCCTGTGACTCCTGTTTGTCGGCTCCTCTAAGAGGCCGCCGGGCCCCTTTCGCCCAGTAGAATTTCATCAAGTGGCATCGTGCATTTGTGGGTTATTTTGTGGGAACCCCACGTCAGCATGGCTGTTGGCAGTTAGGTGACCTGACAAAAGCCCTTCGGGATCCTGTGACCTTCCTTCCCCTCTTCCCTCATGTTCCTCTCTCCCACCTTCTGCAGCGACTCTTCTGAACCCTTCTGTTTGTCTCCAGTCTCTCGCTGTGATCTCGACTGCTATCCGTACCTACTTCGCCGGGCGTGGGGTGCAAGTTCAGATGAATCTTTCATCGTCTCTCTCCTATCGCATAGATGTAACTGTTCATAGTGACCGTTTTAAGCTTTTCTCTCTTTCATGGTTTAGACTCCTCTCTCTTGCCAAGCCTGTCCCAATATGTCTCTTTGACCTACTTTTGTTCAAACTCTTCTTATTCCTCTAGTTAGTTATTCCCTCAACTGCTCTCTGCCACCTGCCTTGGAAGGAAAGGCTTCTTTTGAGTTCTTGGGGAAAAACAAATCTTGGACCCTGGGCTTGTCTCTCCATGCTGTCCTATAACACATATTCCTCCCACTTTGGGGATTCTGACGAGCAGGCTGAGAACTTGCCCTGTCTCTCCCTCCTCTGTCGCCCTTAGCCCACTGCGCTGCTGTCCCTTTCACATCTTTGCCATCTGTGATACCTCCTTTTATGATGTTCTGACTGCATCTAGTGCCTAAGCATCCTTTCCCAGCCGTTTCCTCCTGAACTCACTCACTTTCTGAGTCTCGTGCAGTCCAGACTCATCTCAGACTTGCTGTGTAGCTGATGGTGACCCTGAACTTCTGATCTTCTTGCCCCACTTCCAAGAGCTGAGATCTCGGCATGCGCCACCAAACTGTTTATGTAGCACTGGGCCTTGCTTCTGCTAGACAAATGCTCCAACGACCCCTCTCCTCACCCCACTCTCACCACCACTTGGTAATCTTGTGACCAGAGGAGTCTTTAGCGCCTCACTTTCCTTTGCCTAATTGCATATTCTCTGCCTAATGGATCTTTCTGCCTATTTGATTGTTGGCCTCTCATGCAGAAGGCTATTGCCTAAGAGGCAACCAGGCAATTAGCTCTAATCCTCCAGGTGAGCTAAAGCAGTCACAGAGCTATGGCACCCAGTGACGCTGTCCTGTCTCTGACGGAGTTTTCAATAGGAATGAGTCACTGCTTCTGTTGGAACTGGCAAGATAAGGAAATTCTTCAGTCTGCCTTCTCCTCCGGCTTTGGATGGCAACCTTTCACAGACTGTCGGCGCACACACACAAGTAACACTTCTATGGCCGGGTGGTCTAAACCTCTGTGTAGGCGACAGAAGAGAATGAGCTACAATGGCTATGCTTTGGGTTTTGAATGAGCGAGTCAGTGATAGCAACCAAAATAAAAGAATAAGCAGCAAGTCGCACGACGTGGTCAAATCAGACACTCCCACCATCCAGCAGACACGACTGGAGCTGTCGAGCAGAGAGAAAGGAAAGTCATCATCACGTCGGGGCTTCAAGGAAATCGACCAGCAAGGCCGAGGCCGTCATCTGGAAGTCTCCACTGGGCTTCGTCTCCATGGCGGAGCTTCCCCATGGCTGCGCTTCCTTCCGGCTTCCCGTTCCCACTGCAGGCATTTTTACATCAGGGAGTAAGCTGTAGTAAGCTGTGTTCCATGGTTTACCTTCTGGATGTTGTCGAGGACACAATGTTTTCACTCTTACATGGCCCCAGTCGGGGCATGCCCACCCTACCCAGAACACCTTGGAGAGCCTCCGTGGCAATCCCGGGCCAGGTTCAGAGCAAGTCAGCGTCATGGAATCCGATGAGCCACCCATGGGAGTGGCGAAGGGGGGAGGCTGCTGGAGTTGGATTTTGCTGAACTCTCCTATGTGACCCGGCTTCAACCTGACTTCTGACTGGAACAGAAGTAAAAATTCAGGTTTTTATGATCCTCGATGCGTTCAGTGTAAACATGTGTGCAGCACATAGAAAGTACTTACTGGCCACAGTAAAATGCTTCTAAGGAGGAAAACACTGTGACCATGAACTGTGACTCAAAACATGGGCACCTTTTCAGGGACAGTGGAAAAGTGAGCAGGTCGGCTGCTGTGGAGCCAGCAGCATGATTCCGAGGCCAGTGCTCTTGGCCACAGGGGCGGGGGTTGTCGCGTAGCCTTTGTAATATTTTCCTTTCCTGCCTAACGTGTCTTGGTCCTTGTTCCCGCGGTTGTTTGTATGGATCGTTACAGATACTTTTTAGATATGCCGATCAGAAATACTGTCTCCCTTGTTCTCTTACATAAAAGGAGTTAATGACGACTGGTAAGAGGAGGAGTTAACTGTTTTAACTGAACCTTGGTCTGCGAGTTTAGGCAAAGCCATTGAAGTTTATGTGTGTATTCTTATGATCATCTAAAACCTGTTTGTAACACTGAGGAATTGCTAGAGCATCCTGCTAACAAGCTTCCTGTTGGTCTGGGGCAGCGGCTCAGTCAGTAAAGCGCCTGTTGTGCGAGTTTGAGGCTGCAGGTTCAGATCCCCAGTACCTACGTAAAAAGACTGGTACAGATGAGCACGTGGACATAGGAAGCAGATCTGTGGGACGCATTGGCCGGCCAGCCTAGCCAATCGGTGAGCTCCAGGACCAGCAAGAGACCCTGTTTCAAAAAAAAAAAAAAAAAAAATAGGTGGAGAACCATTGAGGGAAACCCCCACTTACATAACATACGCATGTGTGCTTCCACAGCTTCATGTTCTCATTCATCACCACTTCACTCTTATCTTTTGGTCTTCAGTGTCTGTCTGCAGCTTAGTTTTCTTTATTCCACCCTGGTCGATGCCTCTTTGTTCTTGTTTTCATTCCTGTCTTCAACTTCCTGTTCTCCAGAGGGGTAAGAATGGAGACAGACAGGTGGCGGATAGAAAGCCATGCAGTCCCCACACAAAGACGACTCCAGGGCCTTTTATCCCAGCACATGCCACACAGACACACCCTGAGCGCAGCGCAGCCCTACTCGTCCTCCACGATGATCCTGGGATTGAGCTGCAGTTGGTCTGGGACCCACAAGCCGGCTTTTAAAAATCTTTTAAAAATCGCAGTTCAAGCTGATCAAGCCAGGGAAGGCAGCATTCCTTTGTAATTCAGCACTATATGCAAATTGCAGGAATTCTTTCCTGTGAGTGTGTTTCCAGAGGAATCAGTTTCAGTCAGGTGATCGCCCTGAGACAGATGCCTTAGCCAGGACTTTCTGGTTGAAAATAATAGAAACTCAGTTCATTCCAGTAAAGGCACAGGCAGTATTAACAGGAAGGCTCATGACAGCATAAAAGCAGAGAGGGTGATTTTCCCTCCCTCCCTCCTTCTCTTTCCTTCTTTTCCTCCCTTTCCCCCTCATTTCTGGCTCTTGTTTTCCTGTATATGTTAACTTAATGTTGACTCTTGCTATAATCCAGCTTCTTGTAATTTCCTCCACACGGAGGGGTTATGGCTACAGGCAGTAGAACCATTCTAGCACTACCACTAAACCTTTCTTGATTCCCAAGTTTTAAAATTTAGAGAAAAGGGCAGGAGGTGGAGGAGCCCTCTGGCTATAGCTCAGTGGGTAAGGTATCTGCTCCCAAACTTGCTGACCTGAGTTAGAGCCACAGAAGCCCATATGGTGAAGGGAGAGAACTGACTTCCTAAAGTTGTGCTTTGACCTCCACTGGTGCATGCGTGCACCTCTTTCTCCCTCCCTCTGCGCCCCCCCACCCCAATAAATAAAATTCAGAGAAGGACCAAGATTTAGCTAACTCAATGATAAAATGCCTGGTAGAAGGTGTGATTCCCAGTACCACAAAAAAGAGAGACAGAAAGAAAATAAAATATTGAAATCCAGAGGAAGGATTACAACCATCCAAACCTAGGTCAGGTGACATGGCTGCTCCATTTGTGACGCGTGGCTGTAGTAAAGGAGATGATTCTGGACGACTCTGGACAGGCAGAGGAGTCCATTAAGGCTCTGCCAAGAGTAATTAACATAAAGCCTTCTTCTTTCCTTTCCTTTAGGAAAATAATAAAGAGAAAGTAGACAAGCTTGGGGTTCTCACAGGCAAGTAAGGTTTCTTCTCAGGGCCTTAAGCGTGGCTTGGTAATCTCATCACTGAGTCAGTGCAGTGTCCCTGATAGGTGCAAAGCTGTTTCATTTCTTGAGCTTGCTGCCAGCCACCTGTCTGCATGTAGGGAACTTACGAAGAGAAAGTCTTATGGCTCCAAGGAGGGACGGAGAGGCACAACAGTAACCTTTTTCACTGCGCAGACCAAATTACTCTTCGTACAGAGACCGAACCTGCTGGACTCTGCAGGTCAGTACCGCTCCTTTGGGCCACATACAACCATCACTGTCCCTTGTCTGCGCTCTGAATAGCAGGGGCTGATTAATTGTCACGATTAATTCCCAAGTCCCCAACTATGAAACATCCTGCGTGACTGACCCCTCTTCATGTGAAGACATACATGTGGCAATGCATCCCAGAAGTACTCAAGCCTGTCTCAAGGTGACTTAGGAAACAGTTCTACCCCTGTGTATATGGAAGTCAACATCGATGGTTTCCTTGATCACTTTATTTCTCTCACTGGAGCTGGACGCACTGGCTAAGCTGGCTGGCCATTGACCTTCAGGGATCCACCTGTCTCTGCCTTCTCAATGTTGGGATTAAAGGTGGGTCTACCACCCCTCTATGGAGGTACTGGGGATCTGAACTTAGGTCCTCATGCTTATGCAGCAAGCCCTTTACTGTCTCCCCAGCCCTGTTGCCTCTTTCTTGTGTTCTCTGAGGTCTAAGAATCCTTAAGAGGGTCAGTTCGCTGGGCACGCTCTGGTGGGGAGAATTTAGCCTGTTGTAGCCTGCAAAAGCCTTTTCGACTTTCTTAGTGGGTCATGAACATGGTTCTCGCTGTGCCTTCATGCGCCTCTGGGCCGTTGCTCCGACTCTGCCCTACCTAGCAGAGACTACAGACAGCACTTTCCAGAGACTCCGCAAACCTGGAATCACTTAGGAACCCAGACAAAGATCTCAGAGTTGATACAAGATTTCGACTGCAGTTCTGCTTCTAGAATTTATGGGACACTCTGGCAAAACACACCCTTTTAAAGTGGAGCAAGACAGTAACTTCAAACATGCCTGCCAGTGAGTTGGAATCACATTTGAGGCCCACATGCTCTTTTATGCTCCGGTAATGCAGCTGTTTACTAGTGCCAGGATGATAGGGCTGAACCCGGCGGCCCGTTAACACACCAGGGTTCAGTGAGGCACCCTGTGTCGAGAAACACAAGTATCACCCCAACTCAAACCCTTAGCTTTGGATGGCGAGAAATGGCATTCAAGATCGTTGTAGAATTCTTGGTCCAGGAGGAGATGACCTATCCTGGCCGGTGCCCTTCAGAGGCTGCAGTTTTCTTACCATGCCAGTGTTCTCAGGAGGGTGAAAGTGAGGCTCTCTCTGGGTCTTGTCTCCATTCCACAGGCGTTTTGTGCCTTTCAGAGTCTGGAGCACTCTGTGAGAGGAAATGCTTTTTCTCTGGGTCGGTGACATGGGGGGACAGGAGGTCATTCCATGGGCGCCGTTGTCCCTGCATTCATGTGACCACAGGGAGAGGAGTGACCTCTCAGACCTGGTGGGAGGGACAGACCAGAAGACACTGCTTCAGCTCCTCAAACTTGCTTCCTGACTAATATATATGAGTTGTGTGTGCGTGCGTGTGTACATGCACATGGGCACACACACACACACACACACACACACACACATGTATGGAGGCTAGAGGTTGACGTTGAACATTTTCCTTAGCCACTCACCCCCTTGTTTTTTGAGACATGATCTCTCGCTGACTTCTAGCTCACTGAGTCACATAAGCTGACTGACCAGTGAGCCTCGGGGAATTTCATCTCCTCCTTCCCAGTATAGGATCACAGGCATGTTCCGTGAGTTCTGGGTTCTGAGCTCAGGTCCTCCTGAGAAGCAAGTACTCACCTATCTGAGCCAACTCCATGGCTCTAAAGTATATGAGAAATGCTCAAGATAAATATTTTTAAGAAATTCAAATATTGTGATTAAAGTTCTGTTGTAGTTAGCCCTCATAGTTGCGATAAAAATCACCAGCAAAAAGCTTAAGGGAACAAGGGTTTGTTTTCTTATGATTTCTGGTTACAGTTTGTAGCCCATCTTAGCAGGAAAGTTCACACCAACAGAGGAAACTGGCCACACCATATCCACATAACGGCTGAGAGAGGGACAATCCTTACTTGCCAGACCAGCATGTCTGACCAGGTGTACCCAAGGATGCCGACTTCTCAAACATACCCTCCATTACATTCATCGACCTGGGAACTACCCACCCACCAAGGGCTGGGCCTTCCCATCAGCCAGACAATCTCTGCAGGTTTGCTCTGGGCTTAACTACTAGTTCTCTACAAATGTGCCCAGAGCTCGAACCCTCAACCATCAAGTTGACACCTGTAACTAACTATAACAAGTGCCCACTGACTTTTCATCTCGCCCTTGCCTTTCTGTTCTGCCAACATTTGACCAGAAGTAATCACTGTTTAAAAATGCTGCCGGCTCACCTTGTAGACACTTTTCTGTTTATTTAGCAATCACATATGTAGATAAGTACAGTTATCTGCATTTTAGACTCACTCCATATGACTCTGCATCTCACTTGATTCACTATCCAATGTGTCGTATCTCTCTGTTGTTCCTAAGTGTGTATCCTGTGTTTTGAAATGCTATACATCGTCAATGTTGTGGATGGGCCATCCTTTATTTAGCTACTCCCCTATTAAAGATTCTTTCCAATCTTAAGTGCATAATCATACAATCTATAAAACAACATAAAAATTTGTATTTGAGCTGTTCTAATTCACTATGTAGTAACTTGAACAAATGATCCACTCATGTCTTAGTTTCTTGATTTATAAAATGGTAAAAAAAAAACCCCAAACAAACAAACAAAAAAAACCCATCAACAACAACAACAACAACACATCCATCTCATGATTCTACAGCAAGGAATTGCGACATATCAGGCTCTCTGAACAGTGTCCACCATGTGTTGAATGCTGTGTGAATGCTTATGGATTCATGCTGTGCTCGGACCATTCTGTATTGATCTCATACAATTGCTTTGGCCTTTGGCCAAGTAGATCCCGTGAATTGTTTTGCAGGCATCACAGAGAAAGAATGTGTTTTCCTAGGATCCATTTACTATAGAGTATCCTTATGGATGTGACTTATCCCATTACACAGAGTCTCTGTGAAAACAAGAGCAGTGCCTTTCTTGCCTGGAGTGCTTGATTTCTCGGAGTTGGTTAGTCAGTACTTCTTCTTTTTCAAAACAACATCTCACTAGGTAGCCCAGGCTGGCTTCAAACTCATGATCCTTCTGCCTCAGCCTCCTGAGTGCGGAGGTTACAGGTATGCGAGATGAGCCTCTTTCGCTGACTGCACTCCTTGCTTATTTTCTTCTCTTCCTGCTCAGTGCATCCAGACTCCCCCTCGATGTCTAACTTGTGTTGTGAAGTCTGATATAAGTGGTCTATGTGCTAACTTCAGACCCAACTTACTTTGTAACCCTTACTTTTTGGTTAGTTAGTGCAAATAGCTGTCCCTGTGAGTGATTGTATGAGACATTTTATTATAATGAGGGGCTGCGTTGAATGGGATGCATTATCAACTCAGCTGGTAGCTGCTGCCCCAAGAGCCACCCAGGCCAAACCAGAAGAGCACCTGTGGGCGAATCACTCATGCGTGGGCTCCTAGGGTCCCTCAGTGTTAGGTGGGATTACAGGCAAGATTTCAGTGATGTAAACACACCGTGACAGAATGTGATGGTTAGTATTAATTGCCATTCTGACACCTAGGGAATAGGTCTTCGCAACCAAAAGGTATGCTTGTGAGGGATTCTCCTGATTACATAATTGATGTGGGAAGACCTAGCCCAGGGTAGGCAGGACCATTCCTTAGGCAGGTCTGGGGCTCTCTAATGATGGGAAGAACTAGCTGGACATCAGCGAGCAAGCAGACAAGCAGGGATTGATTCATTGCTCTCCACTCTGGTTGTCATCGTGATGTGACAGTTCTGGGCTCCAGATGTTGTGATCCTCTGCCCTGATAGACTGTCACCTGGAATTGTGAGCAGGAATAAAATCCCTCCCCCTAAAGTTGCTTGGTCGGGTCAGCAATGAATAATGAAACTAACTCGAAGGGCAAGAGCTTTTACTACCTATAGGTCTCCAGGGCCACATGGCACACCTAGAGGATACCACGGGGGGGGGGGGCGCCAAGCAGTAAATGCAGGGGGATGAGGGGTGGGACGTGGGCATTAGCCGAGCCAGTGCCCTGTGGGAAGCCCTAATTGGTAGGTTGAACAAAAGCAGATAACAGATCCAAACTAAGAGGTTTAAATTTGCAGCCAAGTATCTGAACGGTCCCTATGAGTGGTTCCTTTCCATGGGGGGACAGAAGAGATGCCTGTGGGTTATCCCTGGTCTCCAGCTGGAGCCGTTCCGGTAGGGGAGAGTATTGCAAACTGTCAAGGGTGGCTGAGCCTTTCTTTTGGTATGAGAAAAGTTAAACTTATATTTAAGTGGTGGTTCATGCCTGTGATCCCAGTACTCGGGGGGTCAGGGGAGGATTGCTGTGTGATCAGGGTCAGTCTGGGCTACACGGGGGCCTGAAGCCAGCCTGAGAAACACAGTGAAACCCTATTTCAAACAAAACAAAGCAAACATGAAGTCAGGCAGCATACAATTGTGGCAGTTGTTCCGAGGACACCTTGCAGACCACTGACAGTAACACAGTGGGTGACCTGCCCATTGCCCTTTGGTCTTTCCTCGTCCTCTTCCAGCTGGACAAGTTGTACCTCTAGTACTGGGCAGCGCCATGCATGTGGGTGACTTTGACGGAGGGATCAGGCATGCCAAACATCACTTGGGCAACTAGGTCCTACTTCCTTTCTGCCCACTGAAAATCACCACTGTGACTCCCGTAACAGTTTGGCCTACTGTTAAGAATTGCTATCCTGTCTCCTCCTGTTCTGAGAAGATGGAGACTGGGTGCTAGAGTTGGCGTAGGAGGACACTCGACGTGTTAATGAAGGTGACAACAATGAACTTTAGTCACTTGTGGTGCTGAAGGCCTTTTGTCTGTGGCATGAAAGAGTCTTTATATCACTTGGCCAGGTGCAGGTCCGAGCACAGCTGACGTAGCAGGCACCCTGCTCCTTCTAGACCTCCCTGCTGCCTGAGAAAGTGCCCCCGGCTCAGCCCACCGCTGCACCTTCAACAAAAAGCCAATGTTCTCTCACTCCTGAGGCTCTAGGGCTTGCATGCCGAACGCTTGCTCATCGTGTTGTTTCAGCGTGGGGACGGGCTTTGTCACTTGCTATGCTCTGGGGACGGCATGAGCATCAACCATGAAGCGGGAGGAAGGGAAGGAAGCACGCGTTTTTCCTCACGTAGAGCTGTTAGTGTGCTTATGCTCACAGTCAAAATGTGGAGAGATGGGTTCGGAATGAGGTGGGGCAACCCGGAACCCTCTGACCTGTCAGTTTGCACAATTGTGACTTTCTTTGGATGATAAACATCTGCCGTACAAACCGATCCCTGACACCAGCCCAGCCCAGATTGTCAGGATAACAGTTTTCCAGTTGAGCAATGAGATCTGCTTTTTCAGACTGGCAGCCTCTGGATGGCCTACTGTGGACCTCTGGTCTCAGCCTTCCACTTGGCATGGAGAATGAACATAGGTGCTTTGGGGCCGGGCTCGGTGCCATTAGCATCCCCTATACTTCTCCCTGCCAGACTTTGCCAGGCACACCCTAGATACTGGCAGTTCCATGTATCTAGCTTAGAATCTTGTTATGTTTTGTATACATGTGCACATTTTGTGTTTGAGTGTGCACATGGGTCAGAGGGGGAAGCGGTGTCTATCACACTCTGCCGGGTCGCTTATTGAACTTAGAGCCAGGCTGGCGACCACCAAGCCCTAAAGATCTTCAGTCTCACAAACTCGACAGTTCTGGGGTTACAGGTGCACCTGCCGCCATGCCCCACTTTTTACATGGATTCTGGAGATTTGAACTCAGGTCGTCATGCTTGTGCGGCAAGTGTTCGTACCTAGGGCATCTCTGCAGCCCTAGCTTAGAGCATTTGTAAGAGTTTGCTTCTCCCCCGCCACCTTTTATCCCTCTCTTTCCTTTGTTTTCTGCTCCCTCACTACTTGCGTTTCTTATTTTCCTTCCGTTTAGCTCTTCGAGCCCTTCTGTTGTTAATTCAGCTCCTTCGTAGCATGTGAAGCTTACTGCTCTCAGCTCTAACATGCAGAAACGGAGCGGGGCTCCTATCAGGGCTGGGTTTGGAGTGGGACGGAGGCGTGGAAGTCGTTGCGGTTGGCACCACGTCCGTGATGTTCACAGTGGGCTCCCATGCCCTCCCTGCAGCGTGTGCTGAATCTGCAGAAACCCTGGTGGGCGGGAGTCAGATACCAAGTTCTTTGCCCCAGTTGTTTCCACGTCGCTCTCGGTGATGGCACCAGCTTTCTCCTCTCACAACTGTGCCTGCAGCCGAGCTAGAGCCAGCACGTCCCACCCCGACAAGTCAAGCACCGCTGGGTGGGAGCTTTAGTGAGGCCCTGGCAGCCAAGGGTGAGGTCATGGGGTGGTTGCGCCATCTTTCAGGGCACACCTTTCTGTGCCATGTGGTCTGATCTTCCTTCCTTGGCATTGTCTTGAAATCTGCTTTCCCGTTTGGGGGATTGGTTTTGCAGGTATAGTCGGTGAAACTGTCCTTACAAATTGTGTGCTTCCTGTGCTGTGTTTGGAAGTCAGCAGGGTGTTCAGCTTCTAAGTGTACTCTTTTACCTCTTTAACCCCAGGGAAACCACCAGGGCGCTGCTAGTAATGAAACCTACCAGGAACGCCTGGCACGTCTAGAAGGAGATAAGGAGTCGCTCATACTACAGGTGGGTACTTTTGGATGGGAACATCTTACGTGTTTCTCCAGCTCCACAGTTTCTACGTATGAGAGGGAAGCACTAGATCCTCTACTGAAATTCTCCTACTCTCAAGATATATCTTCTTCCTTCCTTCCTTCCTTCCTTCCTTCCTTCCTTCCTTCCTTCCTTCCTTCCTTCCTTCCTTCCTTCCTTCCTTCCTTCCTTCTCCCTCCCTCCCTCCCTCCCTCTCTTTCTCTCTTTCTTTCTTCCCCCTCATCCTTCTCCTTCTCTTCTTCCTCCTCCTCCTCCTTCTCCTTTTTCATATGGAACACTTCATGAATTTGTGTTATCCTTGCACAGGGTCCATGCTAATCTTCTCTGTATCGGTCCAATTTTAGTATATGTATTACCGAAGTGAGCTCAAAGTACATGTTTTTCAAACAGGCTTTTTCTGAAACAAAATAGAAGCTAACCAAGGGGCACAAATAACTCTGCGTTTCCCTTTGATATCGAGAATTCATTCATTTATCGTGCACTACCAGGCATATGCCTGCGCGCACTAGGAACCCAGTCTGATCTCAGGTGCCAGCATCAAGCCAAAGGGCCCAGTCCTCCAGGAGGATGTGGTCTGATAGGGAGATGAGATGCCTCCTTGTGCCATTAATAAAACTGATCTTTGAGAAACACAGGTTGCAGGGCGAACACGAAAGGAATCAAGTCACTGATTTCGACTTGTCAGTTAGACACGAGATCTCCTGAGCTGGGAACATGGGCTAAACCTTTAATGATTGTCTTGCTTTACAAAGCCATGTTTTACCTTGAAAGACTGTGTTCCTAGATGGGACAGAAATCTTAGGCAGAAGCAGTTTCTCTTTACTGTTCATGTGCTCAACTGTACACACACTGGGCATACATTGCCATACACTAATCAGAAATTAATATCTTAATTTAAGTTTCTTATAAAGTTTAAAGGGTGAATAATAAGTCTGATGACAGAGGCCAGAAATGCACTTCAGTTGCCGAGCATACACAAAGCCCTGGGTCAGTCCTCAGCACCGCATACATTAGGGTGGGACACATCTGTGATCCCAGCACTGGGTGGAGAAGGCGGGAGGATCAGAAGGGCAGCATTGAGACTGACCTGGGATGCACGAGACCCCGTCTTGATAGACACGTCCCGGCCCTGCCCAGAGTACTGGGGGTGGAATGGAGGCGGGAACAAGGAGGGCTGGCTGGGCCTGGCACCTGTCACGTGGGACTCAGTTTGGAGCTTTTAGGCTGTGAGTGAGGGGACACTGTTTATTACTTTTTCTTTTCAAACATAAGATTGATAAGATTAATGGGCTATTGTAGAGACTTTGGGAATTCTATGGGAATTTTGGAATTAGCCCTTGTTCGTTTCTCCAGTATTTGTTCCTCCCCCCTTTTAGCTTATAGGAAATGTAAAATTTCATATCCTCCTCTCGCTCTTTCTTCACTTCAGTGATTTGGAAATTAGCCATTATAAAGTAATGGACAGTTCACACATACTGCCTCTAGACCGGGGATACGTCGGTGAACCAGTGGACTAAGAGTAGGGGAGAGAGTGAATAAGCAAACCAATACCTAAAATATTTCTGACTTGTCGATAAGTACCATGGAGAAAAACAAAGTCAGATAAGCAAAGTGTAGTTAGGGAAGCGCTCACTGGCAGGAGGAAGCTACGCAGGGCGGCACCAGATACCTGGAGGAGTGCATTCCAGGTGAGGACCTTGTCGGTCCAGCCCACCCACCGAGCTGGGGTGACCTTAGTGTGTGGGCAGAGCAGCTAGGGGCACTGGGGCTGGGACCCAGCTGGAAAGAGGTGGGAGGTGGGGGCCACCTTGGAGGTAGATAGAGTAGCCCGTTAAAGCACAGATGTATGGAGGGACTTGTAATTTGAAACTCCACCCCCCAAGACATGATTAACGAAAGCCCGTTCAATTTAGAATTTTGCAGTCAACAGTATGAGATTGCAAACTTTGGAAGCCGGGCCCTTCATGACTGAAACAGCCCAGTCTTGCTTAGAGGGATTACGGCTTCACGAAGCAGTCCTGGGTAACAATGCTCTCTTTCACATCCATGGCTGTTTTTCCTTCAGTTACACTCTCCCATAATCCCTGTTTAAATAAGGCCAACAATGTGCGAGTTACTTACCAGTAGAGTCCAAAGTTGCCCCTGGTGGCTTCGGGTGAGCCAGGAGCCTTGGACAACTTTTCAGGAGCAGTTGCCCCAGGCGCGCAGCGCCTCCAGATCGGCTGCGGCCCATGGCGCGGCTTGAGAGCCTCTGCAGGGCCCAGCCTCCTGCTTGGTCCACGCTGCAGACTGAAAACTAACGAGCCTTCGGCCTGGAAGTTTTCCAGAGTCCCTTTGTCGAAGGACAAGACCAGCCATATTTATCAAAAATACTTTATTTTCAGGGCTGACTAAAGAGAATTCATGATCATTTATATCTTCCTTTTTGATAGGACTCTTTCTCGAGGCGAGGATTTTCAATCGTTTTCATTTCTCTCCGTGGCTCCTTCATACCTAAACTTATGCCCACTGCATCATAATGCAGCAGGAACACTGCTCAGCAGACACCATGTCTAGGGTCTTTGTAAACTTTGTCCCAGTAAATCTCTCCACTCATAATTCTTGAACCGACTCGAGGTTCATAAGCCCTTTTGTCTTGTGGACAGCAGAACTGGGGGCGGTGTTATTTTTAGGGCGCTGCCAGCACATGGACCTGACCACAAAACACCTTCCCAAACAGAAACTGGGACCCCCCAGGAAGCAGAGCCACTGCCATTCTTTTTTAAAGTGGAGCTCTGGGGTTGGAGAAATGGCTCAGGGGTTAGGACTCTGCCTCACAAGGAGAAGGTCCTGAGTTCAGATCCCAGGTCCTACATAAAAACACCAAGCAGAAACAGCTTTCTGCACTTACAGTCCTGGTGGGCGGAGTCTGGGAAATTCCAGAGCGAAGCCAAAAGGAGGTAGAAGCAATCCAGGATGATTCCCGAAGTCACCCTTAGTGACACAGAGTGCTTTATCACACACACACACACACACACACACACACACACACAATGAATGAATAACGTTAAAAAAGAAAGTGGAGCTGCAGCATTGCTGTGAGTGTTCAGAAGCGCAAGGGAACGCACAGAGCCGTCTCTTGTTTAAGATGGACCTCATCAGTGGAGCGCCACCATGTAGCCCCTGCAGGTTTCAATAATCTGCTCATTGTTCGGGAGCCTGAAAGTGGATGCTTAAGGTGGCCAGGTCAATTAAAGTGTGTTCCTTTGAAAATGGTAGCTTTATATAATTCATAAAATTTATGGAAAATCTCATAAATGGACTCATATTAACTCTTTCATGCCTTATTCATCATTATGGAATGGGATATTAATTAGGATAATTTTTATGTGAAATGCCATGTCGCTAACTAAGAGGATCTCAATTCATCCATGGTTGGTTTCTTTATTTTGGGGAGGTCATTCATTCTTGCTTCATCTTCTTGTGTTCAGATCTCTCTTAGCAAAGGAAAGCATCAAGGATTCTAGGGCCAGTCAGTTGGTTAATAAAGAAGGCTGTGAAGACCCACAGTATGTATTAGGACAGAATTTAAATGACTGTGTAAACAAGTTTATGTGAATGTTTCCAATAGAGACTCTTGGGGTCCCCAGAACTTTCTCTCTGCCACATTTATGCAGTGTGGCTTTGGTGCATGTATGACTTACAGTCATGTTTTGGCCTGTGAAGCCCAAACCCTTCTGGAGCCAAGTTTTGTCAGTGCTAATACATGCCCTTTGCGTCCCACATTCCTTAATTACTTCAAAACACTCGCCTGATAGGTGAGCCGTCCGCACACCCAGATGAGAGAGGTACGGTCATTGGTCGGTTTCCATAGAGGTTTGGATCGCTCTTCCCCATTGAGGTGGCAGAAGTCCTGGTAGGAGCCAAGCTGTGCCTTGAGGTGGGGCCACCCCATTAGAGCAGCAGGAGCCGAGTGCAGCCCACAGCAGCTCTGGTGACGGTGGGCCACGTTCCTCTGAGTCTGTCAAGAGCATCAGTGTCCTTCAGGCAGTGGCCGAGACACTGTCCAGGTGAAGAGACACTCCATCTGCCACCTCCACTAGCCTGAAAGCAAGGCTGCGTCTCAGGCGGGGGCGCTGCCTGCCCGTGCTTGGGACGTCCCTGGCCCACGCGCAGTCTCAGCTGGTCCACTGTCACTTCTGTCCCCCGCCAGGTGAGTGTCCTCACAGACCAAGTGGAAGCCCAAGGGGAGAAGATTCGGGACCTGGAAGTGTGTCTGGAAGGACACCAGGTGAAGCTCAATGCGGCCGAAGAAATGCTTCAGCAGGTAAGGACGGTGGAGGGGGCTCTGGGGCCCACGCAGCTGCCATGGTAAAACCCTCTCTGACTTCTTGTCTTCTTGGCACGAGATGGGCTGTGCCCGCGGTGTTTAGACAACAGGTGAAACCAGCTTCCACCTGAGGGCGGGGCCAGCCGCAGTGGAGAACAACCTGCCAAGCTGGTTAGACGGAGTCCAGGGCACTTTCTCCAGCCCGGCACACCGGCTCTGCTGGCCCTGTCGCCTCCTCTTAGCCGCAATCTGTCAGCAGGCACATCCGCATCCGGGGGTGTAGAAAGTCATTTTGTCAGCTTGTTGGTTCTGCTGCTTTCCCCACTCCCACCGGACCCCCTCCTCCCCGCAGTTTCTTGTGATAACAAAGACTACATAAATAATAGCTTAATATCACCGACATCAAGGCAGAAAGCCAGTCGTTAGCTGTCTCCCTGCCTTAACTGTGCCGCGTCTCGCTTCCTGGTGGTGGATGTGGGCGTGTGTGCCCCCAAGGATTGCCCCCCACTCCTAGGTTCTGCCCGCTTGACACAGTGCAGCGACTCTTCTCCATGTGACATTTTGCTGGGTAGCCAGATCTACCGTCACGGACAATCATTTTCAGTGAAAGCATCACAGTCGACGAACCTGTTTGTCGTCCCCCAAGTCCTTCTGCCGCAGAGTGGATAATGAACCATAGTCGTTCCAAAAGCTGAGTTTTTAGCAGCAGTCTTCGGAGTCTGCTGAGAAGCTCACCCGACTTTTTCCTAAATTTGTCCTTAATTTTCCTTTGCTTAACTCTCTCTTGTATATTTGGTTATTTTGAAAATTAAACCATGTCTGAAATTTATGTGTGTATGTTTTGTAGCTTTCAGTATGATAACTTGGCAGAGAAGAGGTTCTCGTTATTTGAAGCACAAAAGTCATTCCCTTAAAATGAAAAGATCTGTTTATCTTTTTTGCCCAACTCCACCTTTTGGGTAGTTGCCTGTATCAGCCTCTGACGTTCACTGACAGCCTAGTGATTGTTCTGCTTTTACTTTTGGTCTGCAAATAAATGTCTTTGTTCCAGTGTTTGTTAGTTTTCTTTGAGTGCATTTGAAGAACTTAAAAGGAAAGACTTGCACTTGTCTTTGTAACAGCTAGTTCCAACTGGCTTGTGATTGTTGTTACTTATTGTCTTTCTGGTGAATCAGTTTCCCTATTCTTGGCTCCTTTGAGTTTTCCATTTAGATTTTATGTCATTTCTCTTGCTCATGATATTTCCTGAAGTTATGATTATCATAACAGCAAAGACTGTCTACGGTAGAATCTGTCTTTTGAAGACCCAGGAATGAAAGTAGTCTGGGGGGCGGGGGAGGGCAATCTCAAATGACAGAAAAGGCATTGTACAGAGCCTGCATGAAACATACACTGGATGCGAGGTGTGGCTCTGAGGTGGGATGGGCAAGGAAGGAAGATGATGGAGGTTGTAAGCAATTTGAAGCGAGACCATGAATGATTTGAATGTAGAAGTGAACATGTGAGGAAAATGTCAGAGGCTGATGTTCCAGGAGGGAGGTGCCTGGCAGGAAGCCTTGTAATTAGAGATGAGAGCATTGCAGCCCCCGAGCGGCCTGCCGGCCTGCCTGCCAGCCTGACCCGACTCTTCTGAAGTGACCTGAGCCTCTGCGACAGCTGTCCATATCCGTGTCTAGGAGCCCAGTACTGCCTGGGGGAGCTCGTCTCCCCTCAGCATTATCCCTGGGATAATCTTAGACTTTTATTTAAAAGTCTGAAGGTCAATTCCCTTTGCATCCTGTTTATTCCAAGCCTTTCCTGTGTGCTGTGATGTCCAGCATCGGTTTGTGTGTGCCAGAGATGATGTCATGGACCAGGTTTGTTTTGAAGTCAACTGCCAGCTGGTTTAACTGAATGCAAATTGCTAGTCACTTGTCTCTTTGGGGGCGTTTAAAGATCTTCCTGAAGATCTTTTTTGTACCCATAAGCTTTCAGTACCTTCTCTCAGCTTTTCAGTTGTGAGTCGAGTTGTAGGACACGTTGCTGGGAGGTGGGGGAGGTGTCAGTTCTACAGCCAAGGAGAACACACTAGCTGCAGCTCTCTTGAAGTCGGCTTGCTGGTGTTTGTGAAGCCCGGTTCTTGTAGCACAGTGCAGATGCGTGTCATCTGCCGCTTGGAGTGCACATGCGTCCTGTGGTCTGGGGGCAGGCAGAGACCTGCTCAGCTTGGCTGAGATATCCTGGACCATAGGGCTCCTGGCTTGCTGTGGTAGGAACAAGAATGACTCATGGCCTCGAGGCAGAGAACGGACGCAAACAATCTCCTCAGAAACTGTTCCTGCCCTGCCAAGCCTGGCCCAGTGCTGTGAACACGAGCCTTCTCTGTCTCCAGCAGGACCTTCTGTCTGTCTGCGGCCCAGTGCTGCTTCTGGGAGTGCTGCTTCGGATAATCGCGCACGCTCAATGCACCTCGGCTGAAGGCAGCAGCTGTTGAGCAGTGTCAGGTGACTTCGTTTGTAGGCCCAGGAATGCTAGATAGCACCCCCCACACATGGGGAGACAAGTCCGAAATAGCACTGGGGACTCAAGGAATCCTGAATGCAATGAGCATAACCCAAATCCTGTGCCTACTTGGATTCCAACAAGCCCAGTGAGCTGTGTCTCTGCTGCTGGTCTCCCAGCGTGAGCTTCCCTCCAGCAAGGCTGGGTGTTAGGCCCCCACACAACTCTTGAGCTCAGCCTAGCTCTGCCCACTGCGGATCTCCCAGCTGGTTTAACTGCATACAAACTCATCTATTCTCCAGGAGACAGCAGGAAGACCAGAATTAAACAGAATCAGCACAGGGGCAGGCCCTTCTAGATTGCAAACACATTTGAAGACAAAACACTGTGCGTCTCTAGCAACCTTGTGCTGGATGAAAGGTGGGGAGCAATACTTAAGACGCCTCTGAAAGGATCTTCCCATATTCTGGTCTCCGATTCCTTGATGAGATCCGATTTATCAGGAAACCTTTTACAGGAAGAAAAGATAATTCTCAGGAAATTTACAAGTGGAGCTGTACTGAGGGAGCAACTGGGTTATTTTTCACTGGTGTGATACGATCTGTTCCCACGTATAGAACTATCAGTTTGGGGCTTTGCCTCTCTATCCTTAAGCTGAACTGGGCTTTTCCCAGTTGCACAGGAAGATTATCAGAACACAAGGCACAGAATTTGTACCGCAGACACAGAGACATGGCTCAGTCCATGCTGACAATGACACCTCTGTCACACAGAGGGTCCCCAGGTCTGTTGGTCTACTTGAGGTAGCTTTTTCTAAGGTGGGCTGACTGGGGAGCAGTTAGTTCTCCTTTCACCGGTCCCTCTCGAGAGAGGAACAACCGCAAAACCACAAAGATCTTTTACTTAAAACATCCTCTTCAAGAGGGCGGATGGTGTCGGTGAACAGAGCCGTCCCCCACCTGGAAGCCACACGGAGCAATGTTCAGGGTAGCAAGGAAGGCAGAATGAGGGAGCCCCCCTAGGGAATGCTCAGGGAAGAAGAAAGAGTGCGACCCCCCCATCTTCATGAGGACATCTCTCTGCCCAGAGACACCAGGAACCCCACCAGCTTGTGGGAAACATCCCATCTGACCGGAAGCTCTGTGGCTGGGGCCATTGCGCTTGGGGTGTGGAGCGACAGACAGGGACAGGGAGTCATTGATCTGGGAAAGTCAATAAATCCTTTTTCTTTCTTTCCTCATCCATTTATTTCTTAATTAATTAATTGTGGCAGTGGTGGGGTTTGTGCATTCCGTCCCCAGCCTGCTGTCTCCTCAACTCACAGACAAGAATAACGTTTTGGGCTCTGTGTTGCCCATCTTAGGAGAGGTAGGAGCTGGTGGTCAGGGTATGATGGGTTCATCCTACATTCACACAGAATGTAGCGGAAACTTCCTCTCACGCAGCATAAAAATGAGAGAGTCTCACCTTGGGAATGGGCGTCTTTCGAGTTAGAAAGCTAGAAGGAGACGCATGACCCAGAACCCAGCCCCAGGGGTCAAAGCCCACGGCTACTGGCTACTCACAAAGGTAACTTTGAGATTAAGCTTCATCAAGTTATGTAAAATGATTCCAGTTTTTTTTTTTTAAAAACAAGCGATTACACAAATGGCCAGAGTGTGTGAAGACCCTGAGCATGGATTATGGGACCTAGGACACAGACCCCAGGAACTGAAAGTAGTCTATGTCACATAGACTTAGGCAGAACCACGTGTGCCACCCAGCAGGCCCACAGATCTGTCCCATGAGGCCGTGAGTCAGGGTGCAAAAAATAATCATTTCCCAAATGTTTCCTGAAAGTCCCTCATGGAGATTTTCAAGGCGCACAGAGCTAGCTTCTCCAACGTGATCCTACTGGGCGTCCAGACTGCAGTGTGGAGCTATACATGGTGTCCCTTTTTACAGCCAAGGATGAGGTTCAGACAAAAGACTCGAGGGCGACCTCTCTGCTGCATGATGGGAGCCCAACTTCCCTCCTCCGGGCAAGGCCAGAGGCTCTGCCTTCAAAGGGCAAGGGGCATCGTTGTGCTTTCATGTCTTTCCACAGTCGGTTCTTTCATTCTGGTTTCAGATTGCCAGGCTGGCTGTGGTCTCTGTTATTGGTCAGTAATTCCTGGGTCGTGTTCCACACTTAAAGATGGAGGTAATTGCTTCAAGATGTGGCCCTTTCGGGGGGACTCAGTTGAAAGGCAAATTTTTTTTTCTTTTTTCTTAATTTTATCAGCCCCGCTCAGAACCTGAACTTTGGAGAAAGGAAATGACGGGTTGCTCTGAGATGTAAACGTTCTTTCATCTCTGAGGAAGGACAGGGTTTTGTGCTTCTGGAAGAGGTTAGTGGTGTGTATGCCGGCAAGAGGGGGCGTGATGATCTGGTCCATTCTTCTTTCTGAAGCTTTATTACCCAGTTTCATGATCCTTCACAGTCAGTGAAACAAGCCCCTCTTTATCCCTCTCTCCTGGTCTTCGTTGCCTTTCTTTTGAAATGCAGGCAACCAGATGAAGCAAGGATAGCGCTTGCAAAACTTCTGCCCCTTATCCCAGCCTGAGGCTTCACTGCCGGCCTCCCCAGCTCATTCATCAGAGTAGCTGCAGGATTTCAGAAGATTCTCAGCGAGATCCCACCCCTACATAGGTCAGGATGCCTGACCAAGAACGTTGGTGTTCCAGACAAGCAGGGTATATGCGGAGCCCAGTCTTTGGAGTGAGCGCTTGCAGGAATACGAGAATGTGTTGCTCTCAGGGTAGAAAGGATAAAAGCAGCCAGCGAGGCGGATGGAGAAGAGAAAGGAAAGGTCAGAAGGTTCTAGCACAGTGTGACAAAGAATACTGCACGCTGAACTGATGAAGTGGAATCAGTATGAGGGAGAAGGGTGAGTTGCATCTGAAGTTTATACATTGGAAGCAAACCTTTTCATGTCCCCTACTGGTAAAGGCAGGAGCTATGTTACAGGCAGAAACACAGACTCTTGTTGTGGAGCGAAGGGAAGATGAGACAGAAGGGGCAAATGATTCCTTGAGAAAGATCCTGGCTGGATAGAAGGTAGGACAGGAACTCAGAACAACACAGGGGCTCACACACCCCAGCACAGGCCCATCCGAGAGCAGCAGCAATTAATGGTGGTAATGTGAGGGTTGCGCAGGGTCTAGAGGGAGGCTTGTGTAGAATGTCAGAAATTTGATCCTGTTTATAGGCTGAGGAATGGAAGCTGATGTGAGGGAGAGATTAAATGCCTGTAGGTCAGAACGCAGGACTGATGGTCCCACCCCAGACCAGCACATAGCATGGCAGGAGCCAATTCCAAGGGGGCGCAAAGGTAAGGGAGAGGCTAGAGCCATGTGAACATGTTTTGAGCTACCAGCTGGAGGAAGAGTGGACCCCAGATTCAGGGGGTACATCCAAAGGCTACTGGTTACCCATGAAGGGGACCTTAAGTTTCATCAAGTTGTGGAAGGATGCCTGAAGAACGGAGAAAGGAAGGTGAGATGGAGCAATTTAGAAACAGATTCTGGAAGCATCGTACCTTTGGTACATACTTTTGAAGGGACAGGGTCTCGCTGTATGTCCCAGGCTGGTGTCACACTCTTAATCCTTGTGCTTCGGCCCCTGAGTGCTGCCACCTCACCAGCCTGCCTTTGGTGCATATTTTTCATGTGCAATCTGAAGACTCGCTGGGTGCACAGCAGTTTGTATAGGTGTGAGAATGGGGAAGGTGGCAGCGTGAGTGGCGGCAGGATGGTTCTGGAAGGGAGCGGTGTGCAAGCTTGCTGCCTGTAGTCATGACTTCAAGAGAGGTGCACTGACATGATTGTGGAAAGCTTTGCAACAGAGAGAATTTCAGTTGAATGATTCGTAGGTCTTTAATATTTCAGTACATGCTAGAAAAGGTTATTTGAGGGGACGAGAAGAGGGCTGTGACTTGAGGGGAAATAGAAAAGATTTGAACAGTCCCAGAGCAGAATCAGCCAGAGGCGAATTCAAGTTTTGCCAGGTGATACTGGAAGACTGGTTATAATAAGATGTTGTAAATTTATGTCTACACCAGTTGGCTTCAGTGAAGCCCAGTAGCAAGTCTCAGGTCACTGGCAGTGGAAACCAACAAAAGCTGAGATTTGGCGGAAGTAAGTCTTGGTAAACAAATGTTATCATATCTGGGGGCAGGGCGCGTCTAGCAAAGAATTTCTGCTGTAGATAGGAACACAAATACCGTGACTAACCTCCAGGTGTAGCTGGTGAGGGAGGCAACTATTGCTTGAAGGAAGTTGATAAACCAGGAAAGCAGGGAGTTACTAAGTAACTTGGGGACAGAGAAGTAAATCTAGCTTGAGCAAGCCAGAGCACCGGTTGAAAGGACAGAAGATTCAGGGCCGGGGGAGAGAATTTAGCAGGTGAAGAAGACTTTGCCCAGAACAGACACATTCTGCATTCAGAGCAGGACCAAGTCGTGGTCCTGCCGCTAAGAAGCCAAAAACCCTGTTGGGAGCTGAGGTCAGCGTGAAACTGACCAGAAAGTCCACAGACGACGACGGGAAAGCCACTGGCCAAGGATGCTGAAGTTACTGAGGAGACGAAAAGCCCCGAAAGTAGGTAGAAATGCTGCCAGTCAAGAGACAGAAGCCTCCGGGGAATCTGGACACTGTCTTGATTCTGGTCATTGGGGAGAATGTGGCATACCTGCACGGCCGCTGCATCAGAAGCGAAGGTAGATGTGTGATGGATGGGGACAGACAGGCAGGAGCAGCCTCTACAGGGAGGGAGGGGTCTGTGAATATGTGGAGGGAGCGGAGCATTCTAGACACAGGATCCGGTGAGGCTCTAGGATTGTTAATGTCTGTTAGTGGTGTACTGTAGAAATTCTACATGCAATAGTGTTGGGGCCTTGCTGGGCTGAACACGGGAACGTTGAGCTGGAATGGGTTAATTTGTTGAGGACTGACTCCCCGCTGCCCCCACAATCATCAAAATTCTTTTTGTAGATTCTATTTTTTGCCTTTTATTTTTTATTAGTGTGTGTTAACTGTGCAGAATGGATTTCATTCTGTCATCTTCATGCATGTATATCATGAATTTTGCTTCTATTCATCTCTCGCTTCCACTGATCCCCTTCTTCCTAACAAACTCCCTTCGATTCCTTTTTATGACCCAAATTTAAAAGCAAATTTCTCATCAAGGTGCATGTTGTACCCTGAGCATACCCCACAACCTGCTGCCCTCCTGTTTTATGTGCCTTTCCTCTCCATTAATCTCCTGGATTCCTGTGGACAGTTTCACTTCTGTGTTTTTGACACACCTACATAGGTTACACTCGTGCCTTTATGTTTTCCTATAAAATGTAGGTCCCACAAATGAGAGAAAATGTGAAATTTGTCTTTCTGAGCTGACCTCATTCGCTATTATGGTTATTTCCAGCTGCACCCATTTTCCTGTAAACAGCATAACTTTGTACTCCATGTCTGAAAGCACTTCCATTGTGTGTGTGTGCTGCACTGGTGAGCCACTGATGGGCACTTACCTTGGCTCCATAACTTAGCTATTGTGAACAATGCTGCAATGAGCGTCCTTGTGCAGATGTCTTTGTGATCTGTTGTCCTGGAGTGAAGGCCTAGAGTTCTCATCTAGAGTAGCAATTGATGCCAAGGGGGAGGGGAGGAGGAGGGGCAGACATCACGAAAGGCAGAAGGGGGTGCTGGCAGATCTAAGCTGGGAGGGAGGAGGTGAGAGCTTCATAACTAGCGGACTATAATAAATGAAGCAACCTTGGGTTTCTAATTAAAATTTTAGTGCGTCCCACTGGAATGTCCACGTGAACTGTTAGCATGACCAATTCAAACACCAGTGTGACTAATTAGAATGGCTGTTGTAACTAATTACAATGTTATCCTTCTCAGCCAGAACATTGGGATGGCCAATTACAACTTAGTAGTTTTAAGGGATTTTGGCAGTAGTGAAGATAGGGTAGACACTCAGCTTTCAAGGGAGACACCCAAGTGCTGTCTTGAATGTTGGTCGGTAGACAAAGTCTCACAGGTCATCCTGAGACAGACACTTGTCAGAGGTGCTCTTATTTGTCTTGTCTGAAGGTGCTGGAGTCTTGCAGAGGATTTTTTTTTTCCTCCTTAGATCTCAGTTATGTACAGTAATTGTTTTTGTGGATTCTGACTTGTGGGATTTTCCCCTTCCCCGTCCCCTTTGCACAGGCAGCCGAAAAGCACAATCCATTCCATTTTGCACAGGGCCTTACGTTATTTTTGGGAGAAGTCAGTTAGATGAAAAGATGGAGGGACAGGGAAGATGTAGTAGAGAAGGAAAGGGGGAACTCGGAAAAGGAAGGAGGGAGGTAGAAAAGGGTAGGGTATAGGGATTCCAACTTATGAAATTCAAATACTGAAAGCCAAGAGAGCCTATGGTTTAGGTGTGCCCTCCCACCCACGGAAGACCCCCATTTGATGGTTTTAGTTACCAGTCAGTCTCCAGTGGAACCTGTGGGTAGACATTTCATGGACTCAGTGAATTCTTACTGGCTGCTTAATTATTTTTTCTTTTTTTCTTGATACTAAATATTTATTTACAGGGGAGGGGCAGAGAGAGAGGGAGAAAGAGAGAAAATACATGCATACTGTAGCACATGGGTGGGGATTAGAAGGTAACTATCAGAAGCCTGTTCTGTTTTTTTAACTTGTGAGCTTCTGGGGATTGAACTCAGGTCACCAGATTTGCAAGCAGGCACCTTGCGTGGCGCCATCCTGCTGGCCTTTGACTGCCTTTTTGATATAGCTTTTGCATTTCCCTTTAAATCCTTGGACTTTTTTTTTTTTCCTGTTGGAAAATGGTGTGATCGATTAGATATCGATGAACACTGAAGTCAATGAGGGCTTGGTCTGTAAACTAACTCTGCTTATGGTTGGCACGTGTCCTTGACTGAAAGACATACTTCCCCTCTCTTGACCTGTTCATCTGTGGAACTGGGATAATATTTACCGTCAAATCCCTCGAGGGCTTTATTTGCAAGATGCATGCAGACACACCCAGCCGTGTCTGGCTTGGAGGGGACACTCACCAGACCCAAGCTCTCCATTCCCTTGGGCACCTCAGCTGCCTGACTCCTATGACTCCCAGTTGCCTCACTGTTGCTTATGCCCTGTCAGCCAGTCTCGGGTCCAGGGGCCCATCATGCCAAGCTGCTGGACTTTTGGGTTCAAAGAGCACTAAGCTAGGGAAGCATGGATTTCTAGTTATTCTTTTTCCTACTTAAGCTGTTTGATTGATGATGACAGGGTGGTCTGAGAGCTGTACAGTCAGATATTGAGGTCACCATTCTTGTGCCAGGGTTGTGTTGCCTGAGGCGATACACATTGTGCAGACCATGTCTTTTCCATCCACTCCTTTGTCTATTGCCTGTCCATTTCCAGTGCTGGGCCCTGTACAGACAGAGTTTGCAACGTGCCAGAATTTGGGCATCGGTATGTCACCATTTGCTGGCGGGAAAATATAAACCATTCTGCACCTTTGGAAATACTCTGGTTTCTTAAGTCTTCTATAATGTTTCAGCAACATCTTGACTATGTTCTTTGATACTGTCCTCTCTTTTATGTTTAATAAGTGTATGTGTTAATGGCAGGTTTGGTGTCAAGGATATTTGGTTGTATTCAGCTGCTGTTCTAAGGGTAACAGGACTAGAAATAAGGTCCTTGTTCTATCCACAATTGAAAAAGAACCTTATTTACATCCTGTAGGGCCAAACTAATTTCGGTGCAGCTCAAGGATATGATTTCTGTATAATCATTTAGAAAACACTCATCAAGCACCCACTTTGCATTCTGACCTCCGTCTCCATTCATTGTAACAAGGTCTTATGGCAAGATGCATAGAAGACTGGAATGAGAATTGATAATACCCAGAAAGTGATCTGGAACTTTGATTTTCAAATGTATTATTAACAGAAGTTCTAATTCATTTGTTCTGTTAGGAAGAAGCAGTTGTTTTGCTTTGGAAACTAGAAAAAGTTGGTTCTTTGAAAGCACCCATTCATTTATCTCTGGAAATAATTGATAATGGTTTCTGTGAGGAAACATGCTTTTCCAGTCGTCTTTCAAAGCACAGTGGGTGATGTCAGGGGGTGCGGTGTCCCCAAGTGACCCAGGTCAGCCCAGCCTCTTGCACACAGCACTCCCCTCTCTGGGCTGTGAGGGACGTTGTGTAGACATTGCCCTGTGTGCCTTGGGTAGAGCTAGAGTGGTTCTCGTTGCCATGGCGGCTTGTGATCTCGACACCCCTTTGTGTTTTCAGGAGCTGCTAAGTCGCACGTCTCTTGAGACCCAGAAGCTTGACCTGCTGACCGAAGTGTCTGACCTGAAGCTCAAGCTGGTTGGCATGGAGAAGGAGCAAAGGGAGCAAGAGGAGAAGCAGAAGAAGGCAGAGGTGAGTGTGTTACGCCACATTCAGGAGCTGGGACCTGGACAGTCCGCAGTGCTGCCCTTGAGGGGGGGTGTCCTGCTAGTGACCAGGCCATCTGGCTAGCCCCAATCCTGGCAGGCACTGGGCACCAGAAAAATGTATGCACAGCATCGCATACAGACCCCACCATGTGCTTAATACCAAGCTATCAGGTTTTGCTGTAGCAGCACATTGCTGCGCTGCCCAAACCACCCAGTTCTGGCTTTAAGGCTTTTTCCTCCCCCCAGACTGCTGACAGGGATGGAAAGGGAAGGATCAGGCACATGTGGAAGGACCCAGGATGTCTTCTGTGAGGACTGAGGTAATCGGAGAGACAGGGAGGAAGTCAGCCGTCCGGCAGGCCACAGTCCCTCTATCCAGTGAGTCTGGGAACAATTACTGACGTGGTCTCGCTGTGCTGTTTGTCTCCTGGTGGTCTCAGGGCTGAGCCCATGTGCGAGCCTTCTCAGACGTCACTTCTCCTTCCACCTTGGGGACCCTGGGGTTGGACTCAGGCCACCAGGTTTGCGTGCGGGCACCTTTACCTGCCGTGCCATCTCACTTGCCCATAAAGACCTTATCTGAAAAGAATGTTTGCTCGCCTGTTCAGTCTTTCAGCTGTCTACCTTGACTGAGCAGCAGAGTCTGTTTTAGACACCATTTGCAGGAGCGCAGAGCTCCTTTACTTGGGCAGGCAGCCTCTTCACCTGACATAGCCACCTTGTGTGTCTCTGTTCCAGGTTTTATGTTCATCATGACATTTTGAGGTAAGAAGGACAATCATTTAGGTCTACAAAAGCTTTAGATCTTTTCCTGACCAGTCTCCTCACTAGCTCTCTGAACCTCAACACATCAGTGACTTAATTTGTCTTCAGTGTCCTTATCGATGAAATGGATAACAGAAGTTGAGCACCTTTTATAGTGTTTGGCATTTTGTACCTCATTCGTTTATCTTCCTCTCTCTCTGTGTAAGCATCTCAAAAGTCAAAAGAAGTTGTTCTTTCCTGATTGGTGCAGCACCGTCTGCACTGACACCTGCCATGTTTTTGCTTGCTGGGTAAAGAACAGTATTGGTTGGGAGGTTTCTGCTCCACAGGGGGAAGCTTCTTGCCCTGCTTTTGAGATCTTGTCCTTTAGTAAGAAGTAGTTGCCAAAGGAACAGTGTTTAATAAGGGCACAGGGGTCTTATTGTGAGTGCAGGTTGTTGGAGGAGGGCAGTCGTGCCAGGATACTCCATAGTGTTTGCTCTTGGCCAACAATTTGCCCCTCCCCCCTCTGTTTCTTTGTTGTTGTTGATAACCTTTGCCATTTCTTCGGTTGTTCTTAGAAGTGAATGGAGCCCTTACCTTAGTGTGGGACATGTTACTGACCATTTACTGTTAGGTTGTTAATCTTGGTGGAAACTATAAATATAGGCTAAATTATGTTACTCACATACTGTGAAGTTCCCAAGGACTGAGGAGTATTACATGTGAACTTATTAACTGGAAGAACCTTCCCTTCCTCCTCCCCTTTTCTTCCCTTTTCTTTAGCATTTTTATCCTTCGTTAACAATTTCATACATGTATGCAATGTGTCTTTTTTTTATATTTTGTTTTATTTTTTCCACTCATACAAATTTGATAGGTACTTCATTCCCCTCCCTCCCTCCACCCTCGCTGGATCCCCTTGCTCCCTCTCCCCCTTTCCCTTCCTTTCTCCCCCTCCTTCCCTCCACCCCCTTTCAATTGCCCCCAGGATGCCCCCAACCCACCCTCCTTCTACTATCACGTCTTTTTCTTTTTCAATACCCCACCAACTGCCGTTAGTGCCGTAGGTATGGCGTGGGACATTGTGCTAGAGCATGAGCAATCCCTCGCCCTCTAGCAAATAGTTCCTCTGTTAGGGGTGGGCCCATGCTGGAGTGTTGACTGGCTTGATCTTACGCAAGTGTCCACAGCTGCTGTGAGTTGGTGAGGGCCAGTGCCATGCTAGGTTTAGAACACAGCCCTCCTCCTCTTCTGTCTCTGCGTTCTTTCTGCCCCTTTTCTGCAACGTTCCCTGAGCCTGGGGGTTGGGACGTTGATGTTCCTTTAGGGCCGACTACTCAGCGGTCACTTATTCACAGCATTTGACCAGTTAGTTACAAAGGACTCTATTTCTTTAATATTTGTAAAGAAACAGTCTGATTTTCTACAGGTTTAGTCATTTTACCAGTGCTCCGAGATGTGTGATGTGAGCAATACATTAGGGGTTTGGAGGCTGATTTTGATATGACCTTACCACAGCAGAGACTCAATTCAAAGCCACTTAAGAAAACAAAAGACAAAAGACCAAAAAAAAAAAGGCAGAGAAAGCATGTTTCGGTCATACAGCTCGAGAAGTTCCATGTTAAAGTCCTCTGTGACTCGGTGCACGTGGTCCCAGGGTCCCTGGTGGCCTGTCTGCCACATTCCTTGGTTCTTAAGAAGGTCGTCCGCAGCTCCTGATTGATGTCCTGCAGAGATGAACGTCTGGAAGATTCCCCAGCAAAAGCCTCCAGAGGTTTCTCACTGGGACACATCGCGTCGCACGCCTGGCTCTGCACCAGTCACACCGGGGATTGCACTCGTGGAATATGCGTGAATGAGAGTCTGTCCATCTGTGGAAGAGCATACAGTTCATATATGATTCAAGCAACTCAGTTGCTGTGCTGAGATTTGGGAAGTAGGGAGAAGTCCCACTTCTCGGGAGCGCTGCTTTCAAATCCAAGTTTTTGGTGGTGGTTTTCCATTTCTTTTCACACGCGAAGCGACATAGATAGCGAGCCTCTTGCCTCCATCCTGCCAGATCACAGCCCTCCCCACTTGCCAGTACCATCAGCTTTCCATGTGGAGGAATCTGGTAGGCAGCTCAAACCTGTGCGAACGCGTGAGAGCGTGTGGCCCGCAGCGAATTCCTTGTTCTTGTAACCAGGTGCGCCCGGGACCTTGGCCCTGCCCATAACCCTCCCTGGAGGGCTGCGGCTTCAAACCTTGGTACTTTAGGCCACACTGTAGCCAGGTGATGGAAACGTTTCTATTGTTAGCTCAGGGCACCAGAGATTGTGATTCCAAGAATAAAGGGTTGCTGCGTTTGACCAGTGAGCACATGTAGCCTCGGGCCCCTTGCGGTTTAGAAAGCGCAAGATGTTTTGCTTTGCTTTCCTTTTTCTTCTGTGGTAGCCAGATCAGAATTAAACTCCCTGTGGTGGTTAGGTTTTCCTCACTCTACAACTGTCTTTGTTGCATGACAAAATGCTTGAACCAAGCAACTTATGAGGGAGGAGGGGTTTGTCTGTCTTTGCGCGTGGGCAATACAGCCTATCAGTGCATGGAAGGCGTGGTCGGCTGGGACTCCATCCGTGGTAGTGGAGCCTGTGGCTGGCTTGTTACCACCCAGCAGATCAGAACCAGTGAAACCCCTCAAGGCCCACTCCCCAGAGGACCCCCCTACCCCCCAAGCTCCACTTCCCGATGTCCCACAAGCTCCCAGCATAGCGCTGCCAGCTGGGGAACAAATGTACAAACATGAACCAGTTACACAGCCAAGCAAATTCATATGAACACATACAACAACTCTCTGTCTGTCTGTCTGTCTGTCTCTCCTCTCTCCCCCTCCTTTATTTTTGTACGGATGTGCACAAGTATTTATCTGATTCTATCTCCCCTTCTTTTCCCATTGAAAACCTTCCCCCCCCCCAAGCAGTCCTCTCCTGCTTTCATGTCTTTGTGTGTGTGTGGCCTACTGGGTTTCCTCAGAATTGCCTGTATTGGCTTATGTCTGAGTACCTGCTGGCTACGAATGACATATCAATAGATAGATCATCTAAGAAATTAACTCCTCTTTCTATAGCCACCACTGGTGGCAGGAAAAAGGGACACAGGTGGTAAGAAGGTGGAAAGGGGATGATGGGAGGAGAAGGCTGAGGGAAAAGGTTCAGGAGGGGAAGGAGGAATAAATAACATGAATCTATAATGCAGTCAAACTTCTATTTTCTTTTAAAAAACATAGTGAAGTAATCTTACCATTATTTTTATTCGAAGAACAGCAAAATATTCCTCATTCATGCCTGTGTCTACATATTTTCTGCCATGTGATTATGCCTTAATGTATTTAATGGATTCTCTTCTGTGGTCACTTGCAGTGTTTCCTATCATAGGCACTGTGGTGAATGATCTTCTCCCTGTGCAAGGCTCTTGAGGTGGACCTTGTGAAAAGAGCGCATACACTTGACATTTTGTTGTATTTCAGGATTGCTCTGTGTAGAGTACGGAGAGACCACACACCCACCAGCAGTACACGGTCCAAGGGGTCTAGATCAATGTTAAGCTGAATGTGACGGGAGAGAGAAAGAGCTAAGGCCAGTAGTGAACAAGTCTAACGGCAAAGAAGGGATGGGGAAGAAGGACTGGATTGTGGGAGGTATCTAGTAGTTTCACATAGAAAAGAACCCGGAAAAGGAACCTGGGTCGTCGTCAGAGCAGAGTCAACAAGCACAGTGACGTCAAGGACGGCACTGCGAAGGTTCTCCTCTGTGGGAGAGACAAGGGCCTGGTGAGCGAGGACGTGGCTGGAGAGTCCGGGTGTTCCGGCTGAGCTGCAGTGCCAGGCCTGGCTGGTGCCGTGGCTTAACGCATGAAGGTACCTGATGCCCAGCCCAGCAACCTGAGTTTGACCCTCAGGGCCTGCGTGTACACTTGGCACACACTCACGCCCCTTCCCTTCCACAAGATAAATGAATAAAAATGTGAAATTAAAAAAAAAAAACAAAACAAAACCGAAAAGCCAGGCCTGATGATTGGCACAAGAAAACAACATTCAGTTGGAGAAAGGTCCCAATGTGCCACATGGTCCCCCCCCCCAGCAGAGGATGGGAAGCAGACACATCCCCGTGCGCATCCCCCGACGGGGCAGCGATGGAGGGGGCGCGGCAGTCTCCAGCTGAGGAGCGTATGTGAACATTTGTTTCTCTGTGTATTTTTCTCACTGGCTTGCAGTCTGCCCAGAGAAGGGAAAACAAAACCGGGAAAGCCGCCCTTCGGGCTCCAATTTTGAAGCCAAGGGGGAATGTAGCTTGTGAAGTGAAGTGGTAGGTGTGGTGAGCATAAGTGGTCATTGTTATCAGGAGTTTAAGAAGTCCGGCGAGGGAGGGAATGGCAAGGGCAGAGTGCTCTTTGAAGGTTAGAAGTGGAAAGGCCGGGAACTCGAGAAGAAAACTCAATGATGCTGAACTGCTGAAAAATGAGGTGGTTCTGACTGTGCCATTCCCCACGTGGTGCCGGAGAAAGGGAGGGGCTCAGTGTGGCGGTGCCTTGAGAGAAAGTAGCTTCCCATGGACCTGGACCGAAGATGGAAAGGACATTCACTGACAAGTCACAGTGCACCTGGATGGCTTGTATCAGGAAGGGGACACCCCAGATACGGGGCAGTGCTGAGAACAACGGCTTCTTTAAAGGTGTGGCCTTAAACCCAACTAGAATGCACTCGTGTCTTCCAGTGGCTTGGACAGTGCGCAGCGTTTAGAACAGCGGTGCCCAAGTTTTGTTCTCATTTTGTTTGGTTGTCTTGTGTTGCTGGTGTGGTTGCAACCCAGGGTCCACACAGGCCAGCCTGTGTGGGTGTGAACCACTGAACGCCATCCCCAGGATCAGAAAAATTAAGCGAGTTTTGGCAAACAGAAATTGGCCACTCTCTTTCTCATTCTAAAGTGGTTTAAAAAAATTTTAAAAAGGTGGATTCTATGACAGTTGGCCTGTGGCGTTCAGAGTCCTGCTTCTGTTAGTGGGAAGCTAGAAGGCAAAGTAAGAATCCATGTCCTTAAGATTTAGTTGCAGCGGGCCCAGCTCATTGGTTTGGCCATTGCAGTGGTCGGCCAGAAACACCCACGCTAATGCGAGTTCATGTGAGCCCAGTCCAGCAGGTCGCTGGAGTTCACTGGCCTTGCCTACTGGTGGCCGCAGGGCAGTGAGAGACCTTGTCTCAGAGAAACAGGGTTGATGTCTCCTGAGAATGACACCTGCGTTCTGGTCTCTACGCTCAGATACTCAACATGTGTGTGTGCATGGTCTCTACATTCAGATACATGTGTGCATACCCCCCCCCATGCATGAACATGCACATGCCTGTACGTGCATAAACACACACATACACGCATACTGCTTGGGATAATAATCATGAGGATAATCATCCTGCTTGGTCTAAACCTTGTGACAAGATGTAGGCTGAAGGTTAAAATAGGCCTTTTGGTGCTTTAATGAGTTTAGGGTTGAGAAAACATTATCGTGTTCCATGCGGTATCTGCCATGCAGGTCTGGTACGTGGGTGTTGAGGTGTTTGGGTATGTGGACATGGACACGGGTGTGCAGGGTACATGTCTGTGTGCACCTGCATCTACTATTACCTCCGCTTGGAGGGCGGGGTCTGCTAGATTCCACACCTCCCGTGCTGCCCTGTAAGGTGGCCGTCCACGCGGCACAAGGGTAATGTCAAGGCCGGCAAGACAGGCCCAAGGACGAAACAGGCCTCTTGCTTCTGGCTCACGTGAAGAAAGGCCTGGGCACAAACTGTGGTCAGCAGCGCTTGCTCTCTGAACACTCGCCTTCCTTCCCAGCTGTTGTAAGGAGCCGGGTCTGCCCGGCTGACTAACCTTGAGTGCTTTTCTCTCCTTTCTCTTCCTTCCCACAGTCGGTTCTGAATGTGATCAGTGAGCTGCAGGAGCAGATGTGTAGGCTGCAGCTGGACATCCACAGGCAGATTCAAGAGCGCCTGTTGCTCAGTAGGGACCCCCCTGAGGAGGTGGCGGCTGAGGACTGTGCGGCTGAGCCCCAGCCCTGCAGCCAGGACTGTGCCCCCTGGGAGGGGTCCCCTGTAGGATCCTCACTTAAGTATAACAGAGCATGTGTGTGTGGGACACCTCGCTGGTGGCGGGCTGGGGTTTCTCCTAACCGAGTGCAGTGGCTTTGCATGGAGCTGGTGTTACGGCAGGACAGAGCTGAGGCTGGGCCTCGAGGAAGTGAGAGGTAAGCAGGGTCGGAGCAGATGAGGGCAGCTTTCAGATGGCGACACCCCGTCCCTTAGGGCTGGGAGGCAAGCGTATCACACTCTGGTTGGTGGTGAATTTGGGGGAGGGGTGCTCTTCCCCCAGCAGGTTCCTCTCCTCCCCCAGGACTGGGAGAGGAAAGGAAGCCTCAGTATTCATGATTCTTTGTAAGGGAAAAACAGCATCATGGAAAAGAATCCTTTCAAGTCTGCAGTTTGTAAAGGGGCGGCCCCCAGAGAGTAAATAAAGCAGGAGTTTCCATGTGCTCTGAACAATTAAGTTGTCATCTGAGTTTGCAGGAAAAAATGCCCTCCACCGTGGCAGCATGGCAATTTCACAATCTCTGGCCACGAACCAAAGAAGTCACGGGAATCCGGAGAGCAGCAATCCTTGCTCCTGATTGTGTCCTCGGTGGGCATGGTGTCCTCAGAACAAGCCTTAACCCAGCTAGGACAGGATCAAGGGACAGACCCAGGCTAGGCGTGGAGCCCCTCAGGCAAGGCCAGCAGGATTCCTAGGAAATGTTACAGATCTGTTAGGAGTTGAATCAAGTCTTCCAAGTCAGTGATGTGGATTGAGGGCAGTCTCCTTAGCCTGAAGGACTTTGCTTTTTTCAGCAGGCGTCAGCAAATGCTCCCCTCACCAATAGGTAGTCTTAACCAATCACCACTAAGATTCAAGTGGAAACAATGTCCCCCTCCTGGTGGATTTGTCTCAGAATGCAGAAACTCCAAGCTTGATATGTGACTTGAGTTTCAGGTGATCGTTTATCGACAAGCATGTGCCAGGACCTGCCTGGTAACCAGACATTCTCAAAGGCCTCAAAGAGTTTGTAGAACAGGGGAGCTGGCCAGGAGCAACCCTACAGAAGAACAGTTCAGTTGCAAACTGCGCAGGGAACACTCAGGGATGTATGGGGTACCCAGCACATACACGGGGAGCCCCAGAGGATACACGGGGAACACTCAGGGCGCCTAATAGAGGGGTGTGTCGTAGTGTGGAAATTGGGGTTGCTTTTATTGTGGAGACTTGACATTAACGTGGCTCCAGAGGAAATGAAATTGCCCAGGATGATGTGCTGGAGCTTAGCAGGGGAAGAGTGATGCGGAGCCAGCCCAGAGCGGGGGGGGGGGGGGGGGGGGGGCTTGAAAGAGCAGAGCGCCACCATCAGATTGATGTGCAGATCCTGTTCCCCTGGGTGCTTTGAGGTCAGTGTATGTGACAGGCAAAGCCACAGAGGCGCCCCCTGGAGAACCTCAGCTTGCTGGCACTCGTTGCTAGACCCATGTCATGGTGGTGGGTGGAGGGACAGCGGTGCTCTAATAATGTTCTTGACTTGGAAGTAAATGATGCACATCTGGGACAGGGCTAAAGAGATACCATGGGTTGTGTCTTCAGCTTCTGGCACAGGCATTTACATACACAAAGTGAGACAGGAGCACCTTTCAGGGCAGTGGGGGTGAACAGAGTTTGACTCAGGAACATGACTCTCTCCACAGAGCTGTTCGGGTCACGTGGAGACACAAGGTTAGGGAATTTGTTGTATGGCCCGAATCCGCCACCACTCCATGACATACCTCTGAGTTTGGCATTCAGAAGGCAGAGATATTTATGCTGATTTTTCTGATGAAGCCATCAGGGTCAAGTCAAGGTCTATTAAGAGAATCTTGATTGAAGATGACAGGGGTGGTCAGGCATAGTGACGCGTGCTTGTGACCCTCGGACTAGGGAAGTGGAAGCAGAAGGAATCAAGGCCAACTTGGGCCGTGCAGTGAGTTACAGCCAGCGTTGGCTATGAGAACAGAGAGAGCAATGGTGCTTCACGGCACCTCTTTATTAAGCATGGTCGAAAGCAGAGGCTCAGAGTCAGATGAGGTGGGCTTGAATTCCAGCCCCTGTACAAACTCGCATGTGCCAGTTGTTTAGGGTCCCTGCTCCTCTCAGGATACTTCACTGACTCCCCGGCCAAACAATGATGCCGGAGCCCCTCATATTCTCTTCTCTTGGTACCCCACCTTAGCTTCGCAGCCTCCTCTCTCAAGACACGCTAGATTGACCCTGTGCTCTAGCCCAACCCATCAGCCCTGTCTCCGCCTCCTAACTCCACCCTTCCCTGCATGCCTTCACTCTCCCTCCTTTCTCAGCCTCCTCTGAACTGGAGCACTCGAGCTGGCATCCACGTTGGGCACTTGGCACTTGTTCTCTGAATGACTCATTTCTGGTGTGCTGGCTGTGGCTTTGGTGAACCTTCCAGACTCACCTCCCCCATCCCCTGGGGTCCACACCTTCCTGTAGAGCGATGCTGCTTCTACCCCTCATCTGCATCACAAAGAGAGAGGGTGCCTCCTCTTTGCATCTCTGCTCCCCTCCCAAGCCTGGCATTTCAGGTTCCTAGACAATCTGCCCATGATTTGGACACACCCCACAGAGGACCCCGATATCAGACAAAGGGAAAGGCAGAGCGTAAGAATAAGAGGACTTTTCTGAGTTTGGGCTGGGGAGATAGTTCAGCTGGCAATGCCGCGGGAGGACCTAAGTTTAATCGCCAGAACACACATTAGAAAAAGAAAAAGAAAGCCTGTCATTGTGGCACGTGCTTATAATCCCAGACGGGTGGTGGAGATGCCTGGGGCTTCTTGGCCAGCCACCCTAGCCTACTTGATGACCGTGTCTCAAAAAGAAGATGGGCTCTGGCCTCTGGCCACCACACACATAGACAACATGCACATATAACATGCGCACGCACGCACACCACCCCCATAGTTTCTTCTCTCTTAATATCAGGAACTCCGTTGGCCTTTGGTTTTGAAGGTTGCACAGCTCTTCCTGGACCACCCACCTCGATGCACAATTAAGGCCTCAGTTATGGTGTTTTCCATGGTTGCTGCTGTCCTCGGCGTCTTGTGCATGAGCTTAACCATATGTGGAGACCCAGTGCATGGCCTTTAGCCGCCACAACTTCATCCTTCTCCTTCTTCCCTCAGGACTTACTGCAAGAGCTCAAGCACCTCAGAATCAAAGTGGAAGAGCTGGAAAATGAGCGGAACCAGTACGAGTGGAAGCTGAAGGCCACGAAGGTAAAGGGCAGCTGTGAACTCAGAGGATCTGAGCGCAAACTCAGGCTTCCCGGAGCCAAAGCCTCAAAACGCAAAGCCCCCCGCCCGCCCCCCATGCAATGGTACCCAGATGGGCGGCAGACAGATCTGATCTAGGAAGGCTCAGCACAGAGAGCCTGGGAGATTGGGAGCCGCTGAAATGCAGGGTCAGGGCTCCTTCCTCTCGCAGCATCTGTGTGCCTCTCTGATGCTAGCCAGGAAGGGGCTGTGAATGAGCAAGTGGGTGAGCTGTGCGCCGGCAGGCGAGCGGCAGCAGTGGGCGACGGGTTCTGTACAGGCGAAGGTGAATTGTCATTATGTTGGGGGCTATATAGATATGAGGGTGATATTGAGAGCGTACTCGATTGCTCTTCTACCTTATTGCTTTGAGTCTGGGTCGCTCATTAAACCTTTAGTGTACCATTAGGACTAGTGTGGCTGGTAGTTTTCTCTTTGCCTTTGGGGGGGTCAGAATCACAGATCATGCTCTGACCTTTTTATGAGGGATCTGAACTCAGGATCTTTTGCATGTGTAGCAAATGCATTAACTGCTGAGCAGGAAAGAAGGTCACTCAGAGATTGAGGCTAGCCTGGACTGCATCGTGAGATCCTGTCTCAGAAAACAGCAGCAGCAACAAAACAAAATGAAAAAATTGATGAGCTAAATTTAGCCACATTTTTTTACTTGCATACTTTAAATAATCAGATTAGTTCTCATATGAACCTTGGGAAGTTTCACATTCAAGTAAAATTGGGCTGTTTTATATATATATTTTTCCTTTTCTTATTTATTTTCTACTTTTACAAGTATATAGAGTATTTATCCCAGCTTTCCTCTGTTTCTCCTCCTTCTGCCTGTATGCTTCTATTATTTTTATATTTTTGAAGAGTCTGTTGCTGATATGACCTGTAACCTATTTCAAATGACTAGAAGAGAGTACCATTAGCTCCCAATGGACAGAAATGGCTATTACTCGGATTTGATCATTTCACATCATCTGTGTGTATCAAAGTATCATAGGATACCCTCTGAGGAGGGGCAGATATTATGTCCCAATGAAAAAGACTTCATTTGGGGAGCTAGCAGACAGCAATTGTTAACACCCAGGAGCATATTTTTGCTGGTGACTGGTTCACTGTCCCTGCCTAAGATTCTGTCTACTGTCCGTAGGTGACACCGGATGACCCACACAGGCATTTGATATTCACTTTGTTGTAGTTTTTAAAAATACTTTTCATTAGAATTTTCATAAATTCACTTGTGTTCTTAATTTTTCCTACAAGTTAATTGTTAATGATTTTTTAAAAAGCAGTAATACTCTCTACAGAGCATTTTCAACATACCCAGAAATTACTTCCTCTGCTAGTATTTCCTTCCAGGAGTTTTTCTTTCCTTATATCCTGCCCTGCTTCTGTCTTTTCCTCCCATAATTTATGATGATGATTCTATATAATAGTGCTTTTTTCGGATAAAATTTTTAAATTTTTTTATTATTTATTATTCAATTGTGTGTGTATGTATGTGTGCATGTGTGTATGTATATGTGTATGTATATGTGTGTGTGTGTAGAACCATGGATGAATTCGGGAACCACCATAGACCGCCTCCATTTCCTCCTTGTTTACTCTGCCCCGAGATTCACAGGCTCCGTCCTACCAGGACCAGAAACGCAGGGCGCCCCCCCTCCCCCCGCTTCCTACCACGTCTATACGTGGGGTCTAGGATCCGAACTCAGGACCTTCCGCCTGCAAGGTGGAGGCTTACCCCTGAGCCACCTCTCCAGTCCCTCAGATAAAATTTTTGAGTTTAAAAATCCATTGAAAAGTTTCTTGTAATTTCAATGCCAAGCATGGTGTTTTAACTATGTAATAATCGTCTAATGTATAAATAGAAAATAATTTGCTTGGTTGCTTTGTAATGACAGTATGGAAACACAGAGAGAGTAAACAGCTTCCAGAATCTTCCAGCAAGTGAGGCCCAGCTTGTGGTTACCTTGTCTGTCCATCAGCCCCTGCTGGTGAGCCTCGGGAGCCCCGTGCGTGCTGGGCTTTGCTGTCAATGATTCTGAAAGCGTTGTTTTTCCAGCAGCTGGAAACTTTCCACTACGGTACTGCACTCAAGCAAGTCCAGCCTTGGTGGAACCTTTGAAGCTACGCACACTACACTTTGTTATAAAACCAAGTAATTCTTTTCCTTTGAATCCACCCAAGCCCTCTGCCCCGGCATGTGGACCAGTCAGACGCTAAGGCTCTTTAATGACTACCAGGTGTGCCGCACCTCTTGCAGCCTGTACCCAGCCCCTTGCACACTTCCCTCTCTTAAGTCATAAAGCAGTGCGCTCCGGGATGTCGTCCTCTGACTCTGCTGGTAAGGAATGCCTGTGGCCCGGTGAGCTCAGGCCCGGATCTGTTCTTCCCACGTTCTTTCACGCATTGGCTGATTGATCCCTGTCGTGAAATCCTACACTGTTTCTTGCAAGTTCTTCAGTGCTTACCCCATGCTTACCTGCGGCTCATCTTTCAGTGCCACACTGGTAGTGTTGGGCTCCTGAGCTTAACAAGACTGAGCCCTCTCGGGAGCCCGGGGCACCCATCTCTGCCTCAGTGCCCGGCCTTTGCAGACCTCCTGCCACACAGCTCCAGCTGCCTGGCTAAGGCAGACATTGACATATGGTCAGCGAGGGTTTCCCACCTGCGGAGACAGGTTCTGCTCCCAGGAAGCACAGTGCCTACAGGGTTTTCTCGGGCCCAGTTAGCCTGTAGTGTAGATGTGTATTGCAGCACATACATGAAGGACCTCACACAAAGGTCAGCCTCAAAGAGAATCGTTCTCTCTGAATGTCTGGTGCTGGGCTCTGTCTCCATCACTGAAGTCCGTCTGTGGAGCCAGTAGAGAAGCGTCAGAACGACCACCCCATCCGCAGAGGGGGAGAGAAGCGAGGAGACATGTGAGAAATGTGGAGAGACTTTCTGGTAAGGCTGGTCCGGCCTTTGTGGAAGTGAGAGACGTTTGTGTTGGGAGCTCCAAGGCTAACGTGTTCAGAAGCGTCTCGCCATTATCCATCTAGGCTCGGAGTGATGTGTGAACTGCTGTCCTTGGCTGCTGTCTCCAGGATCCAGCGGTCATAGCCAGATTCAGCCAGACTCAGCTTTCTAAGCCCAGAGCAGAGAAGCTGGGATCAGGCTGAACTTTGCAGTAAAGAAATCTGAACCCTTATCTCCTTTCTTTCCCTTTATACTTGGGCACCTCTGTACTGTTGAGATCAGGTTAGGGGTGGTTTTCTCAGAACCCTGGAGGAGGACTGAAGGATGCCTGCCTCGTGAGCAGCCCTCATTAATAGCAGTCCTATTAATCCGGCAGAGTGCAGGCTAGGGTACCGGAGCTTGGCGTTGGAGCAGGCTGGCTAAACAGGAGGAGTGCTGTATGAGAAGAATCAGGGTGCTGTTGTATCTAGCAGCTGGGGGACAGAGCACCGCCTTGAAGCTGGCTGGCTTGGGTGGGTAGGGCACTGCACTAGAACAGGTGCTGGCTGGCTGGAGCTCTGAGTCGAACCTAGAAGGCTTGGTGGGTGGAGCTCTGCACTGGAATAGGCAGGTTGGTGCATAGGTTGGAGCAGGGAGGCGGCCTGTGCACTGGAGCCTGCAGCCTGGGGTTGCATCCTGCCTTGGTCATTGAGCAGCTGTCTGTCTTTGCATGGAGTCCTGGGCCGCTCCACCTTGCTCCTGGGACTTGCCTCTTCTCGTGGGGATTACATGAGGTTTGAAAATACAGAGTACAGCTGCTGGGGCTGAGTCGGTGTAGGCGATCAGTGTGTTGAAGCTGAACACAAGACTCGACCGGCAGAGAGGCGTTACCAGCCTGATTAGCACTGTGGTTACTTGTGGTTGCTCAAAGCTTGACTCCGGGCCTCATGGGAAAGGACGGTCAGCATGGGGGAGGCGGCCAGAGGACAGACCGTTGCGGTGTGTTCTGCTGCTCGGGGATCAGTGCTAACCTTTTTCTGACTTGGCTTCATGCTCAGAACTGAGCTGATTGTCTGTGAGAGAAGGAACAGGGTGAGAGGAGTTAGGATACAGCACTTACTGAGCTCCTACCATTGTAAAGTACTGGACCTGCTCGTTCATAACCATCACATTCCTTAATCCCCACTGCAGTCCAGGGGGTAGGAGCTATTTTTCTCATTTTATACCTGAGCCGAAATTCAGAAAGGTTGAACTTGTTCAAGGTCATACAACCAGCGCGTAAGAGAATCCAGATTTGTTTGATGCCAAAGCGAAGGTGCCTCTAGGGATGGAAGAGACATAGCCCTGAGCTTGTAATGTGCCTTGAAAACATGGATAACCAAATGTTACTAGTTTGTGTAACGACGACATGAGAACATCCAAAGCCATTGCCAGCACGTGTACACATATAGGTATATGTGCATTGCGTACTGTACACGCATGTTCATTGCTCCAGATATAGATGCACTAAGTCCACATGCTTATTCGTGTATGTGTAGGCAAGCGTGCACCTGAGCCTGGACATTGGGTGGAACCATTGGCACAAAGTGTGGGGAGGACCCAGGAGAGGACCTTCAGATCAGACGTCTTCAAGCATCAGTGTCTTCATTTCCTTACGGGGTGGGCGAAGCTCTGTGCACTCGCCACAGTGGCCTGTCCAAGGGCTGTGGCATGCGTACCTTGAGAGAAGAAAGACCATATCTAACACGAGAATGCCAAACCTCTGCACCAAGGGCAGAAGCTTCCCACTGACACACTCCCATCTCCCATGGCCTCGGTGGTACCCGGGCCCACAGAGCAGGGAAATGGGCAGATGGTGAGGAAGGAGCAAGATGACAGGCAGGAAGAGTGCGTTGCTCAGCACAGTTCCACGCATGGGGCAGCACTGAGCCCCTCTGAGTCCTCTTCCTATGTCCTCCTGTCCTCCTATGGTGGGCTCTGGGTGCTGGCATGAGGTGCTTGGTCACGGACCCGAAGGTGATTCTCTGTTGGTTTTTCAGGCCGAGGTAGCCCAGTTGCAAGAGCAGGTGGCCCTAAAAGATGCAGAAATCGAGCGTCTGCACAGCCAGCTCTCCCGGAGTGCATCTCTCCATAATGACCACACAGAGAGAGGTAACTGGATGCACAGAACCGTTGTCTTATCTGAGTGACTATGTGTGTGTGTAGGTGTGTGTAGGTGTGCTAATGTGCACTTGCATGCATCTGTGTGTTCGTGAGCATGTCCGGGTGGACAAGTGCGTATGTACACATATGCATGCAAGCTGATGAAGCTGTGCTGTGAGATCCTGCTTTATCTGGAACGCTTGGCCCCGTAGGCTTCCCCTGGCTGCTCGGTGTTAAGTAAGCTCCATGCAGTCCCCATGGAGCTTTTACTGAGAATGTTGAAAATGCCTGTTCTTTTCATTGGATTGAAAGGCCTTGCTTTGGTGTTATCACCAAAGAGGAGGCTTAGCAGTTCATCCTGTCTGACACTTGTACAAGGCCCCAGGTTACGGGAGCAAATCAATTCTCTCTCAGTCTTTGTATCTCAACTTAAATGTCATTTCTCAGAAAGACCTTTCCTGGCTGCTCTAGTAGATTCACCCCTCGCTGTTATTCTCTAATTCAACAGTCTTCTTGTTCCCTTCATAGCTCACACTGTCACTCAGCCGTGTTATATTTTTAGAAGGTCTTGTAGTCATCCTGCTCTGAGACAAAGACTATTTTTCTTGCTGAAAAATATCTTCACAGAGTCCAACACAGTATTCAGCCTGTCCTAAGATAATAGTCATTGAATAAGTGAATAAAATTCCCGACAGTTTAACTTTTGCTGATTTAAAACAAAACAAAAGGAGTCGGGGAGATGACTAAGTGGTTAAGGTATTTGAGTTCGGATGCCCAGATCCATATACACTGGGTTAATGTGGCATCCTGCCTGTGGTCCAGCCCTGGAAGAAGGACCCTGGGAATCTCCAGAGGAAGCCGGCTAATCAGGCTAACCCTCTTGGTGACCTCTAGGCTTAAGTAGAGACGCAGACACAGAGGAGCAAAGTGGAGGGGCATTGTGGATGCACTCCTGATGTCAGTGTGAGCACCCACTTGCTTGTACACCGCTCGTATACCTGCACACACACTCATGCCCCCCCACATGCCCTCTCTTTCCATATATATGGGGGAAAAATCCAGAAAAGAACTCCTCAAATGCTCTCGTATTTATGATGTATTGTGATGTGAGGCGCTGGTCACTCACTATTCCACTCCTCTCCAGGCCGCACCCCAGTGCCAGTCTTAGGACTCGACGTGTCTGTCCTCATTTCTCCTCAGCACTGCGAGGTCAGGGTCCCGTGGGGAGGCGCTGCAGCTGTGCAGCAGTGGCTGACCTTGCAGTAGGGGTCTGAGCGTGCCCAGGCCGTCTCCCACTCTTCATCTGCATTACCTCCCACTCTCAGCCCCCACCCCTAGCAAACTGACAGCAGAGCCGTATTGGCACCAGGAACCCAAGACTATCCAATCTAAGAATGAGGTTCCCAAGCTGTTCCCCCACTATGGTCCTTAGTGACTGTAACGGACATCACAGAGGAGAAAGGACATCTAGGCTGCATTCCGCGCCTCCTGATCCCTGATTACAGACATCTCCATTCCTGTCGCTTCTCTCAGTGTAGAAATGTTTTTCTTGCAATATCCAGGTCTGGGCAAATTCCTAAACCTCTAAGTATCTGAGAAGTGATCCCTGCCTATTTCAGGCACTTGCCTCTGACCTGATCTTGACATCTCCTTGGGAGGGAGGCAGCTGAGCCCCTATTGGTCAAAAGTGAGAGGAAGCCCTGGCCTTGCCGCCACAGACCGACACAATACTCTTGTCTATTTCTAAAGAAAGGCCTTTAGATTCATTGTTGAATCTAAACATTTCTTTCTTTTGATTTTGGATTGAACCTAAGAGCTCACACATATAAGACAAGTCCTCCACTAGTAAACTACATCTCTAGCCCCTCTCACCTTTAGCCTTTTTGTTTGAGACAAGATCTTGCTTATTGTTGACCTCGAACCCACTGGAACCCAGGCAGGACTTGAACCTGCTGTTGTCCTCCTACCTCATCCCCTAAATAGCTGGGATTTCAGCCTGTGGTCCTTGCCTGTCCTTAAACATTTCTTCAATACTATTGTAAACAAGCAGCTACCAAACTTAGATTCCCACTCCCTAGTCTCCATCGAGCTGTAGACATTTTCCTTTTTCTTTCTTTCAATTTTCTGCTTAAAGTTTGTCAGACTATGTGATCTTCCCAAACAGGTCAGCAACGTAGGCACATGGCTGACATATAGAATAAGAATGTTTACATTCTTAGGAGATGCTGGTCACAAAAGATTTATTTACTCCTTCCTACCACCTTTGAGTAAGTGACATTTCTAGTTTGCCTTTAAGTTAAAGATGAAGCTGAGTCCATTTGCTAAATGAATCCAACAAGTGTCTAATAAACCACCTTCACACCAGACACCATCACAGGTTCTTTAACCCCCAAAAGCCACATTCACATGGAAAGCCTTCAAGTTTGACTTTGAGGGCTACCTTAGCATATGTGAATCGTTGTTCATGTTTAAGGAAATCATTCTTTCTATGCCAGTTTTATTTTGTATGCATGCTTGTGTGTGCATGCTTGTGTGTGTGTGTGTGTGTGTGTGTGTGTGTGTGTGTGTGTGTGTGTAAGAACCATGTGAATGTATGTGCTTCGCGGGTGACATAGGGAAGCATCCTGGATTGTCCCACCTCCTTTTTGCTTTGCTCTGGGGTTTTCCAGCTCTGCCTTCCAAAGCCAGAATTACAGGCTGCCACAATATTCGCCTGGCATTTTCACGTGGGATCTTGGCATCCAAACTCAAGTCCCTTTGCTTGTGAGGCAGAGGCTTTAACCCCTCAGCCATCTCCCCAGCCCCTATCTCAATTCTTTTAGACCAAGAAATCCACCGTCTGAAAATGGGGATGGAAACGCTGCTTGTTGCCAACGAGGAGAAGGTGAGACAGTCACTGTCCTTTTCCTGCAGGTTTCTGGAGCTCTGTAGTATCTTCTAGTCTTTGCTCATCTGGACAGTGCAATGAGCCATTGTGCAGTGGGTCAGGAGAGCAGCTTTGGGCCCTAAAGACTTGACATTAGCACTTGCTTTGGATGCTGATGCTTAAGGACTTTGCCTAAATAGACTGTCCTCCCAAAGCAGATGGAGGAGCCCCGCCTGTTCACGAGGTGCGAGGGGACAGTCCTGCTGCCCTTACTGCCCGGGCCCCAGCTCCTGCTTAGATGCCTGGCAAAACTCAGGAACGGCCCACCTGCTTCCCGTGTGCACAATCTGTCTCTATGGTAGAACCCTTGGCAGCATGAAATGCCTCAGTTACTCTGCTGCCTCGTAGTCTCCTCCACAGTGAAATAACTACATCTGTAAACAGAAAAGCACCTAGATCGTGTAAACATCATCTCCGAGAAGCCCAACCCTGCATTACACAGATACAGACATGGAGTTGAACTGCTTGTATAATTTTGCACAGGGTCAGGTGACTGGAATTGCAGAGCCAAGTTCACACCTGGGTGTCTCTTAGCCCCAGAGTCCTCGTGTCCTTCTTGTCCTTAGCCCCTTTCCTTGGAAGAACAGATAGGAATTCTCTCTGTTGCATAAGATCCTTCAGATGCCTACGGGTGGGTAAGGAGCTTGGGGTAAATATGTTGACTGTTTTAGTCCTTTTCTGTGGAGCTCCAGCGGGAACGCTGGAGGGAGAGGAATCTTCATCGAGAGTACTTTAGGAGGGTGGGCCAATGGTTTCATGCTTCTGTCAGTTTTAAGCCCCTGGAGGTCTTCCAGCAACTGTTGACTCAGACCTTGAGGTAGGGCCATGAGTGTCTACAGCATCCTGTAAGCAGAACACGGGATCCTGCTATGGAACGAGCTTGGACTCTCTTACCCTTGGGGTCTTTAGAGACGGGGTTTCTGCTCAGTGTGCCCTGAATGAAATTGACTAGGGACCATCGGTGGTGTTAATCTAAGTCTACTTCATACCATGGCAGGAGCGTCGGATAGAGGAGCTCACAGGGCTATTGAACCAGTACCGAAGGGTGAACGAGATTGTGATGGCGACTCAGGGTAAGAAAAGGTGGAGCCCACTATTTCCCTGAAAGGTATTTCATCTGTTGTACTAGGTCTAGGTGCAATTCTGCCGGCAGAATCTTTGCTCCCATCTGGAGGTCTACTGGAGAAGGGCTGTGTAGACGCTCCTTCCCAGGGCTGAAATGGGCAACTGTTGATTTGTGGAAGGGCTAACCGGTGGGAGTCAGGTCAGAACTTCTAAGGACTAAGAAGCTTTAGTTTGGGCCGTTGGGGATTCTCCAGTATCCCTGCTGCATTTTCCCAGAATCCTCCTTAGAGGCAGTCACAGGAGTCAAAGTGGGGTCAGAGGCCAGTTGGGGTTTTCATGGGCATCCGAACACGCCTATTTCTTACAGGATCTGGAAACTTCCCATAGACTCCTAAGGTACCTCAAGGGCTTCCACAAGTTGCCAGGTGCCCGGGGTGTCACGGAGCAGGGAGAACCATATGTTTCATATTTCCCTCCAGCTTGCCCCATGGAGGGTGGCATTTTCTTTGAATGGGCACAGTGGCTCCTGTCTTGGTGCTCATGCTACGGACCTGGGAGCTTGTCACAGATCCCGCAGGAGCAGGGGTCCACACAGGAGGGCTGTTTGAAGGGTGTTTAGGGTAGTCTGACTCTGGTTAAGGTACCCCCTTCTTGGGAAGAAGCCAAGGCTCTACTAGATTGGGGGTGACTAGGCCCTGCCCAGGATGTCAGTAGGGCCCCGTGTCTTTTTTTCTAATCCCTTGTGATCTTGCGCCATGTTCAAGGGCCTGATTGCCCATGGCAGAGAAATAAGAAGGCTGGAAGCAAGAGCTCCCTCACCTCGATTAAGCTTGAATCCTGAAGGGACACTCTTCCATCCCTTGCTTGAATGCCCTCAGGAATCTTCTCTGTCGCATGACTAATGGCCTTTTATTTATTCGTTTTTATTCTTTCAGTATTTCATGCCTTTTATTTATTATTTTCTCCTTGCTCTGGTCAAGCACCTGATGTGAGGCAACCCAGAGGAGGAGGGATTCTTTGGCTCACAGTTTGAAATCATAGATTTTTACTTTAGGATGGACATGACAGCGTGCGTGAGAGCCCGTAGTTGGGACTCCTCACAATTTAGCCAACTAGGAAATAGACAAAAGTCGAAAAGGAAGGGGAGCCAGGCTGTCACCCCCAAGGCTCACCACCTACACCAGCAGCCCACTTCCTCCAGTTTGACCCTACCTCTGAAAGCTTCCATAGCTTCCCCCAAAACACTATCTGCTGTAGACCAGATTTTAAACACATGAGCAGTGAGTGACCCTTCATACTCAAAGCATAAAACATCATCTCATAGTTTTTTTATTTAATTTGGAGACAGGCTGTCACTGTGTTGCCCAGGCTAGACTAGAACTGCTGAGCTCAAGTCATCCTTCTTAGTGTATGTTAATAGGAAAGAAAAAAAAGTAAGGACTTTGCGGGCACATTTCTGAACACTTCCCACAGTAGTTACTCTGGGCCTTTGCACATATGTTTGCAGGATCTTCAGATAGAGTTCTCTCAGTCAGCGAAGAAGAAAGCCTCCGAAAGTGCAACACCACGAATAAGAGCCCCGAGGACCTTTTGAGGCAAGAGGTACTATGCGGGCTTCCTCCCCTGGGTAGGTTTTAACCTCCCTTGTTCCGGAGAACGATCTAGGCAGGCACCTACCCAGTAACTGGTGAATAATTCAGCATGGGGACCGACCCTACATGCTAGGAACAGAGTGCTGGGAACCATCTGGGCCCTTCTAAGGGCAGCAGGCGGTCACTGAGAATTGAAAGGACAACGATTTTCTTTTCTACGTGGGTTCCCTGTTTATCATTCCTCTCTGGAGTGGAGATGATGTTTGTTTTAATAATCCCCCCCCCCAAGTCTGCACTCCTTCCTCATACCAGTAGTCTTCTGCAAATATTTGTTGAGTGAGTCAATGCGGCTCACTCATGTAGAGAAATCCAGCCACCTTCTAAAGCGGTACCTTCTCGTTTCACCGATGACCCCGGGACCCTGCAGCTGGCGAGATTTTCCTTCTCTTCATTTGAGCTCTGGTCCTGTCTCTCCCTAGATGTCCTCTAGGAACCAGCAGACAAACAGGTCATACACAGGGGTCTTGGCTGAGGGAGGGGCTTCAGCAGGGGCCAGGGGAGTAGTAGTACGATCTAGAAAATTGAACCGAAAGGATTTTAGCAGTCTAGATCAATCCTTTTGCTCAGCAGATGATCAAGAGGGTCATCGGGGCCTCATTGAGTCAGAGCACCCCATTATTGCAGGCATTGCAGAGGGGAAATAATTGGTACCTCGTGCCTCTGGGTGATCAATGAATGAGCAGGTTCGCTTCATGAGAGCTTTATTGCAACAAAGCTGGGGCTCACAGGGGCCCGGTGACATGCTGTAGGTTGTATGGCAAGTGAATTGGCAGAACTTGGACTCAGACCCAGGCGTGTCTGACCACGGGGCCCAGTTCCTTCGTTCTGTGCCAAAGGCCAAGGTCTTTGCTGTAGTGGACTCTGGACTCCAGAGGAAAGAGGAGGTCTGTGTGGTCATCGAGCACTGAAGACAGAGCGCCGCCCTGCCATCCCTATGCCATACGCCCCCCCTCCCCATGCTCTTTCCTTTCTTACCAGCCTCATGGCTCCATGCTCAGGCTCAAGGTTCGGCTCCTGTCAGTCTTCCCCGACAAGAGGGAGCCCCTTTCTCTTGTCTCACCCCACACTACATTGTAGGAATCTGTGCCCCGGTATGGGCGGCCTTCCTTGATCCTGCTCTCTGGGCGCCCTCCTGGATGCGTGCGGCTCTCTTCCCGCTATAGGCTGGCAGGCAGCGGGTGGTGCCCTGCAGGCTGAAGGTCGTATCGTGAGGGTCTCTCATTGAGAGCGGTAGAATGGGACTCTGCAACTGAAAGGGACCTCGTGACAGGGCTAAGCTCAGAATAGACAACAATAGCAAGGCCGTGGACTCATGTCTTAGCCATCTACTGCTGGACCAGAACTTCACACGGGGATGAATGGCGGTCTGAGGAGGTGGGCTTGCAGGCCCATCCTCCCTCCAGTCGATGTGGACATACATCGATCCCTGCCCAGAGCATCCTGAAACGGCAAGGCTTCCACATGGTCGTATCCTCTGCGGCAGAAGTGTAGCTCCCAGATGAGTTATCCAGAGATGGGCAAAGACAGTCCTTAGGTGTGACTGTCCTCTGTGTTGACTCTTGGGTTTCTGATGCAGATTTCTCCACGGTGCAACTCTCCCACGCCGAGGCCTCCGCCTTTGCCGCAGAAATCGCTGGAGACCAGGTGGGAGAATTGAGCATCTCTCTGGATCCTTGGGACTCTTGGGCCCTGCTGGGGGTTCCCAGGGCAGATGGCAGCTGGCCACTGTGTTCTGGGCACCATATCAGGGCACTTGCCAGCCAGGTCAACCTCTCTTATCTACAGAGGGGTTTCCCTTCTCATGAGCCCAAGGGTCACCGAGAGATCGGGCCAGAGGACACACAGCAGGATGTGTATCTGTCGTCCCATCAGCCCGTTCACAGTGTCCCTGCTGCCTTGGCGTGAGTCTAGTCCCATGACCACCCCGGCTGTGTCAGGAGGGCTATTTCTCCTCATTGGCCTCCTGTCTGTGTCCCTTTGAAATGCTCTATTTCTAGATCTACATGTCAGTTCTTCAGACTATTCCCCACGGTGACCAGTCTCTTTCATCTACTACCGTGAGAGGATGACCCCCACCCCTGGCCTTTTCTCTCAGCCTAGGACAGACTTCTGGTTAAGCATTTGAAATGTCCTTCCCTCTTTCCCAGCTTCCCTCCATGGGAGGGAGGGATGGAGGCTTTTGAGGCCACGGTGTTTGGGACAGATGGCCACAGGGGCGACAGACTCCTCCCTGAGATGGTGCCGACTGTCCAGAGTCTACGCTCAGAGCCGCGTGTCCAGAGAAAAGTTATTGCCCTAAGGCATAGACGCAGAGGAAGTGACAGTATCAGAGAGGGTGAGCAGGCTGTCCTAATGTTTGCTAAGTAGGAAAGTTAGTTTAGGAGTTCACTCAGGAGACGTCAACAATGAGGCCCTCACCCTGATCAGTCATAAGAGACTGATGTACAAACAGGGGCCGATTTATTTCTGCTGAGAGATATGACTACCGAGAGCCTTGGGCATGAGGCGACCCTAGTAGCCTCTGGGAGCTTAGCGCCTTCTTTGCTGCGCATTTGATGTCTTTCTCCGTAGAGCGGCCCCTACGAAAATGCAGTTCCAAGAAGCCTGCTCAGGGCAGAAGGACCAGAGCGGAGGGCTGGGGGGTCCGAGCGGGTCGTCTGGGCCTGGCTGGCCTGCTTGCCTCCCCGGAACGGGCTGCGCAGCTTCCGTGCTGTGTCGCTCTCAGGCTCACGAACAGGCCTGTACAAAGGCTCTTCTGTGATTCTCAAACATTGGTCTTCCTCGTGGACACATAGTCCTCTAGCTCCCAGGCCTCGCCAGCACACGTTGGCCCCGGCTCCCCCCAAGAGAGACCACCAGTCTCATCTTACATGTGGATACTCTGAGGCCAAGTTCCCCGCCAATCGCTGGTCCAGATCCAAGGCAGCCTGCTGGTTAAGCACGTAGCGTGTCCCCTGTAGAAGTGATGCTGCACCTCCTTCTACAGCAGCTGGTTCATTTCCTTTCTTTCCTGTTTCTCCAGGGTTCAGAAGAAACTCTCCTGCAGTCTAGAAGACTTGAGGAGCGAATCCAGTGATAAGGTCAGCTCAGCAGTGTGCCCCCCCCATTGCTGGGTTCTTCATTTAGATCCAGCACAGTGCTGGGTACATAGGCATGTCCTGGCCCCTGCCTGGGGAGGGGGGTTGTGTACAGTTGCATTAGAAGCTACAACTTGACTGACATTTGAGGAAACCAGTGAAGTGTGGCCCAAGACATCCTAGAAGCAGGAGAGGTCTGAAATTGCTGACTGGAGTTGAGGGAAGAGGTTGAAGTGGGCACAGGTGGGTTGGGGAAATGGTGGTCACATCTGTGCACCAGATCAGGCCAGAGATGCCAGCCTTGTCTTCCCAGGGCACTTGCGATCGTTGCAGAGATTTCAGGTACAGGAGTAATGTGGGCAGAGGGGATGGTACTACAGGGTGGTACTGCAGGGTGGTGCTGGAGGGTGGTCTGAGGCAATTCAGAAGACCAGAGAAAGAGGGCTAGGGAGGTGGCTCGGAGGGTAAGAACACTGGATACAGAAGCACAGGGACTTGAGTTTGAGGACCACTCGTAAAAAACTGGGTGTGGCCATGCACGCATCTGTAACCTCAATGCTTTTGTGGGGCTGAGACAGGAGGATCCTTGGGCTTGCCGGCTGCCAGCCTAGTCCAGGTTCAATGAGAGACCCTGCTTGAAGGGAATGAGGCTCTGTGCACATGGGTGCATGCACTGCACGAGAGAGAGAGAGAGAGAAGAGAGAGGGAGAAGAGAGAGAGAGAAGAAGAGAGAGAGAAGAGAGAGAGAAAGAGAGAGAGAGAAGAGAGAGGAGAGAGAGAGAAGAGAGAGGGAGGAGAGAGAGAGAGAGAGAGAGAGAGAGAGAGCGAGCAATTTGGAAAGTCTGAGGCAGGCTCCGTGGTCCCTTATATGAGGGCGGCCGTGACCATGTGGGTGGGCCCTATTTGGAGGGGAGGATCATGGGATCTTGATGAGCACACGGTCCTGCCCTGATCGAGCTTCCAGTGAGCTGCTCTCCATCCTGTCCCCTGGCCTCCAGCTTCCTTGGTGACACAGTGCAGATCCAGGGGTTCATTGGTGGCTGTGATCTCAAACCACAAGCCCCTTGCTGCCTGGTCAGCTTGGTGGCTCATGGGCCCAGGGTGTCTGTGGAAGGTGATCATCCGATTGGAGGATGCAAGGCTGGGGCGCTGTCAGGTGTAAGTAGCCAGGTGGTTCTGAGCTTTGATGATGACTAACTCAGGCCTCTCTTTCTCCACATGATTGGAATCTCGTCACTCCATAGTGCGTGGATGGGAACCAGCTGTCCCCACTGGTAGAGCTGAAGGTATGTTAACTTCATGTCCTTACCACCTGTCATGGCTCCCTAGAGTTTTTGAGCAAATTATAGCCTTAAAACATAATTCACTGTAAGAGT